>CM049818.1:1230958-1233458 GCA_027422435.1 Schizopygopsis pylzovi | reverse complement strand
CATGATCTTTACTTAATATGCTAATGATTTTTGGCATAAAAGAAAAATGTATAATTTTAACCCATACAATGTATTGTTGGCTATTGCTACAAATATACTCCAGCGACTTAAGACTGGTTTTGTGCTCCAGGCCAGGGTCACAAATGTTAAATAGTCATTTGAAATTAAAAATAAATAAATCAAAAGATACTTTAAATGTTAAATTAGAACCACCAGTAGGTGTCAGCAAGTCACTCATAAGAGAGTCATTGTGATTGAACAGAATCATTTAAACGGTTAATTCAAGGAATGAAACACGTCATTGCTCAGAGTCAGAGACGCAAAACTGTGTTTGGAATTATTTTTGTTGTCGAAATAGAGCAAAAACAGGCAATGTGTCTAAAACGTAAGTCTCTTAATTAACTTGTTTTTTAACTGTGTAAAAAGAAAAACTACAGGCCTATGTAATCATGGTGATTTTTGGAGAAAAACGGCATTCTTCATGTGATGTCGACTTACTATATTAAATTATATAAATATATACATTTTCTGCTTCTATATCTTCAATTTTGTGATCATTCTAAACGCATTTTAACAGACTGAATCACGCAGTGAAAGAAAGCAGTCCAGATGCACGCGGATTAGTCTAATCTAACGTTACTAGATTTCACGGCACACTGTTTAGAGTGATTTGTTTGGTTTTTGGCAAAATACTGATAATGTCAAATCGCACATCGTTAAAACAACAATTACTATATTTTCGCAGATGATATTGCACACCCTGCACCACTGTCTTTTTGGCTCATTTGTGCAAAACGTTTGTTAAACTGTTAAAGCTTAATTTTAACCACCAATGCAACGATGCAAGTATTTACCTTATCTCCACATGCTTGCGAAGGGCAATGTCGAGATGTTATACGCTGCTAGTTCGGTCTCCCGAGGCAAACACAGCTTACACTGCATAATAGAGCATGAATATGGCCAGGGGTTCACTTCATTTCCTTCGAGTTCAACTTCAGCAGAGTACGACGGGGTTTGGTCTTCAGCTGGGTCTGCACTATAACGCCTGTCTTGTTCGTCTGCATCTTTCTTGTGATTTTAGCGCCAGTTTCTTCTTCTGCCCATTATTTGCTGCAGTTGTTTCCACGGAGCGATTTTTTTTTACTCAGTAACGAATGAGTTTTAAAATGTAGCGAAGTACAATACTTCCCACAAAATATACTTAAGTAAAAGTAAAATTACAGATAAAAAATATTACTTAAAAAAGTACAAGTACACAAAAAAGCTACTCAATTACAGTAACGCGAGTAAATGTAATTCGTTACTTTCCACCTCTGCATGTGTGTGTATTTAAATATACGCAGTGCACACACACATAGTATGTAAACTAAGACTTTTATTTTGTATGTGATTAATCATTAGAAAGCACTGATATACATGTAGCCTTGGTGAGACTCATGAATCCAAGCGTATGGCCAGGAGTGCAGCTGGCGCTGGTTTGTGATGTTACAGCGGATGAAGACGGTCACCTGAACACCTCTCCGGCTCCGGGGAGCTCCTGGACTCTGCTCTGCAGCAGGAGGATCTCGGCTGTGAAGCGCTCCTGCGTCTCCTCCATCTGCTGCTGATAGTAGCTCTTCAGCCGCTCGATCTCATGCTGCTGTGTGTCCTCCAGACGCTGCAAACACTCCTCAAACTCTGCCTTCAGCTCTGCAGGGACACGAGAAACACGAGACTCTGGGGTCTGCATACAACAGCAGAGGAAGCCCGACAGAAGAGAGGAGCCGACGAGACATGCCGGACCTAAATATGCTCATATGAGACCCTAAGGTCACAGTTTTGTGAAATTGAGATTTAGACTGCATCTGAAAGCTGAATAAATCATCTTTTCATTGATGTATGGTTTGGACAATATTTGTAAATCTGGAATCTGAGGGTGCAAAAAAAATCTAAATATTGAGAAAATCATCTTTAAAGATGTTCAAATTAAATCCTTAGCAATGCATATTAATAATCAAAAATTAAGTTTTGCTTAATTTACGGTAAAAAATATCTTCATGGAACACGATTTTTGGGATAGCTGAAAAATGTATAATTTTGACCCATACAATGTATTGTTGGCTATTTCTACAAATATATCTGTGCTGCTTTTGTGCTCCAGAGACACATATATTATGAATCTGATTTATTTATTTGATATGAATCATCTGATATTTTGATTTGAGACCATCCAGATCCAAATAAAGAGAGAAAATAGAGACATTTATAATGATTTATACTAACAGGGATCCCCAAAATAGGGTTCGTGAGTTGATAAAAAACTAATAATTAATTAACGAACTTCAAAAATGTTATCAAAATAAATCATTAAAAACAAAAATCTTTTGATTCAAAGCAATCCAGATCCAATTAAAGAGAAAGCCGATCAAAATATTAATCCCAAAAAAAATTTGTGAGTTGATTTAAAAAAGTTATAATTAAGAAGATATTAAATTACAATAAGTCATTTAATAATAAATGT
>CM049818.1:1208458-1228458 GCA_027422435.1 Schizopygopsis pylzovi | reverse complement strand
CTGAATGGATTAGAAAACGGTGAAACTAAATTTTTTAACTCTTAGGGAATCGTAAAATTAGCCTATTTCCCTCAAAAAAGTGCCGCTTTCCTTTAAAGGCTAAAACACATCGGAGACCATCAACAAATACAGGCCCGAAATCAATGCAAAATCATAAAATCAAAGATCGTTTACAAAGCTAGCTCGTTATTTAAGGATAAAGGATCAGAGAGTTGGTGGAAAGTGATTTGAATAACAAGAAAATTGTGTCACGAAACTGCAAAGAACATCAAAAAAAAAAAAAAAAAATTTAAACAATGTTTAAATAAATAAATACAATATTTTTAATAAAAGCAGCATAGCCTGATTTTGAACCATTGTGATTTTTTGCGGACACATTATTTTTATGATAATTAATAGTCCTCTTACTCTCGTAACACTACATTTAGTAATTTTGCAGACGCTTTTATCCACTAATGTGGAAGATAATTAGATTTTCTACACTGTAAATAATTTTTAACATTATGGTAATATTTGTACTTCCATTATTTTAATTAACTTTAAACATCCAAATGAAGTACAAAAATAAATATTTTAAAAACGCAACTAACCCTGTTTAAGGACCATTAAGATTTGTTTCCATGAGGTCGTTTTAAGGGTTATTAAACACAATAAACTGGTATTTTAGCATCCTGAAGAGTGAAAACACACTTTATGCTTTTAAAACGTTTATTTGTGTTTCGCTCGATTGGCCTGAAATGTCAACTTCAGACTCGACCAATGGTGTGAGACGGGGGGCGGGACTATGTGATTGACTGACCAATGACCAGACAGTAGGATCCTTTGGTGTTTCTGCTATTAGTATCTGTTTGGTGCCACTAAATATTAAACTAATATTAATTCATTAACAAACTAAAACTAAGACCGTCAAAGCTCATTTAGTTAATTATAATAAAATGTATTTAGTTTATAATCCTAATGTAAAACTATAAAAAAAATGTTAAATAAAAATAAAAATAAATTGTTTATTAAACGAAACCATATCATAACTAATAAACCATAACATTTTTCTTTATTATACTAAAATATTTGTACTTATTTATTATACTAAATAAAAACATACTTATTTTGCTTATTATACTAAACTAAAGCCATAAAACAATTATTATACTAATCTAAACTAACAAAAACTAATCATAATAATACAAATGTGTATTGTACTAATCTAAAACATGAACTAAATCAACAAAATACATTTTCTTTATTTTGAATAACGGCAACAGAAATAAAATAAGATACAAAAACAAACTTATTTCAGCTAGTTGCCAAGGCAACATTTTTCATTACTTCATCACTATACACACACACACACACACTCACACACGCTCTCACACACACACACACACACGACATAATCAACAACACACGCTCTCACACACACACGCTCTCACACACACAATGCTTTCACACACACACACACACATGCTCTCTCTCTCTCACACAACAACACACACACACACACACACACACACACGCTCTCTCACACACACACACACACGCTCTCACACACACACACACACACTCTCACACACACACTCACTATATACACACTCACTATACACACACACACACGCGCTCTCACACTCACACTCACTATACACACACACACACACACGCACTCAAACAATATATACACACATACACTCTCACACACGCTCTCACACACACACACTCACTATATACACACACACACACACACTCTCACTATATACACACACACACAAACAATATATACACACACACTCACACACACACACTCACAATATACACACACACACGCTCTCACACACGCACACAAGCACTCACACAAGCTCTCACACACACACGCTCTCGCACACACACGCTCTCTCACACACACACGCTCACACACACACAAACGCTCTCACACACACACACACACTTCAGCACATCAAGAGACTGTGAGGCTCTTTTATCCGAGACACAAAGAGCAGAGGGTCCGGCTCTGTCCTGATTGATGTGTTAACCGGCAGAAACCAAGCATTTTAATGAGCGTCACAAGAAGATGGCGATCGAGCAGCAATTACAGAGAAACACCGCCAATGCTTTATAGCAGGTTTCTGATGAATGTCAGAGCTACACTAAGACTAAAACTCAAATTCACCTGATAGCACTTAAACGCGCACATCACACACACACACACACACACACACACACACTCAAGCACATTTACACACACACAAACACACACTCAGGCACATTCACACACACACACACACACACACACACACACACACTCAGGCACATTTACACACACACACACACACACACACACACACAAGCACATTTACACACACTCAAGCACATTTACACACACACACAGACACACACATTTACACACATTTAGGATTTCTGAGTGAAACTGCTGATCTGTAAGCGTTTGATTGACTCAGACAGACGGATACTTACATGCTCAGCGCCGTGCATTTCCCTCGACTGCATCATGAGCGAGGTTCGGACCGCGTCTCCATCGGCCCGAGCGTCTCCCGTCTCCACCTGCGGATCACAAACACACACGAAACCCCTCCGTCACAGACCTGCGTGATCACGACACACAGCAGATATTCAGAGTTCACAACCTCCCCTGCACTGAAGAACAAACGAGGAAATGATGTCAATTCATCAAATCAGCACATTTAATTGAGAATTAAAGATCAGAGAGACGGTGCAAAATGATCTGAAAAAAACTAAGTTACTATTAGTGTAAGAAAACGATGATAAACCTGCAAAGATCATGTATGGGTCATATTTGCAACTCCAAAAAAAAATTCTAATAAATATATATATATATATATATATATACACAATTTTTTTTTTATATATATATACTTTTTTTTTTACGTTTCAAAAATGTAAAATATAGATTTATATTCTATTTATTTATTTATACTTTTCACTATATACAATAATATAGTTTTTTTCTTGCCATGTGACATTATTTTCATCATAATTAAATTTCCACATTATTATTACAGAAAGATTTAAAATGACAGAAATGTGAAAATGATTAGATTAGAATTAGATTATCTACATTGGGAATTATTTCTATATCCTGGTAATATTTGTGCTTCTGTTAATTTAATAAAAAAAAAATGCATAATAATTAATATAATTGCTGATTTGAAATGGTTTCATTTAAAAAAAAAAAAATTACTACAAAAAAAAATAAAAATAAAAATATTTAAGACTTACTATGACAATGAGTATTTAAGGGTTAATGTGCTTAATTATCATGAAAAATAATAATATAACAATATAAATAAATAATATAAATATGCAAAAAACCATAATGGTAATTTAAATATGCTACAGAAATACACATGATTTTCCTTGCACAAAAAAATATTGTGATTTTTGGGGTGAAATGTGCCCCGTTTGCATGAGATTCACCCATAAATGGTGTTTTGGGGAAATAAATGAAAAGTTAAAGTGTAAATGATGGGCTTTTAAAGCGGTCTATATTCACAAATTTTCCTTCCGAGCTGCTGAGATCAAAGAGTGTCACACAAACGGGAGAATAAAGCTCATCTGTCTCTCTCTCTCTTTAATACCACAATCTCTCTCGCCCCTCCATCGCGATTCTAAATCATCTCTCGTCCCTCAAACGCACATCAATTCCTCCCACGGCGTTCACCTGCAGTGCTGCACGGAGAAAGCTTTCAAAAGCATCTACATCGAACCGAGCACAGCTGCTGCGTGCGATGCAGATAAACGCAGAGCAACTGTTGCATCACGAGTGGATGTGAAGCAAACAGCGGCGGCTCTTACCTGCGGCAGGAGTCGGTCAGACGCTGAGAGCTGCTCCTCGTGCGCTGCTGTGTGTGTGTGTGAAGAGAGAGTCTCTCTCTCTCTCCGCTCCTGCGCTGCTGTGTGTGTGTGTGAAGAGAGAGTCTCTCTCTCTCTCAGCTCCTGCGCTGCTGTCGACGAGCGAAGAGCATCCAGCTCCTCCCGTGAAGACGAGATGTGTGCGTGATGCTTCTCTACAGAGTACAGCCCACCAGCGACGCTGCGCTCAGACCCCAGCGCTTCATCTCTGCCTCTCTTCAGCGCCTCCAGCTCCGCTTCCATCATCAAGAGCCGCTCCGTCAAGCTCTTCTTCTCATTCTCAGCCGCCTCCAGCTTCTCCATCATCTCTGTAGTGTCTTTCTCCATCGGCGTCTTCTTGAGCTCATCTTCAAGTCGTTTTGCGTCAGTTTCCATCATCAAGAGCCGCTCCGTCAAGCTCTTCTTCTCGTTCTCTGCCGTCTCCAGCTTCTTCATCATCTCAGTAGTGTCTCTTTCAATCGCCGTCTTCTTGAGCTCATCTTCAAGTCGTTTTGCGTCAGTTTCCATCATCAAGAGCCGCTCAGTCAAGCTCTTCTTCTCGTTCTCGGCCGCCTCCAGCTTCTCCATCATCTCTGTAGTGTCTTTCTCCGTCGGCTTCTCCATCATCTCTGTAGTGTCTTTCTCCATCGGCTTCTCCATCATCTCTGTAGTGTCTTTCTCCATCGGCGTCTTCCCATCCACCTCCTGGCGTCTCGTCTGAAGATCTCTGAGCTTCTTCTCGTGCTCCATGTCTTCTCTGAGCAAGCGCTCCTCCAGCTGTAGCTTAGCGTTCACCAGGCACGTGTACTCGTCCTTCAGCTCCCGGTAGTTCACCTCGAAGTTCCTCTCCGCGAAGGAGAACGTGTTTCTCTGCTTTTCGATCTCATCCGTCAGGTCTTTGAGTCGCGCACACATTTCTTCGTTCTCCGAGGAAAGGCGGTCGATTTTCTGCAGCTCTTCCGTCGCGGTTGCGTGCGACTGTTTATCGTCGCGTTCCGCTCTCAAGCGCTCGACTTCCGCTTGCAGCTCCTTCAGTTGCGCGACCAGCTCCTCGCTCTCCGTCGCTCGGTCTTTCAACGCAACGATCTCCTCAAGCAGCGCGAGTCTCTCCGAAGCTAACGCCGCTCTCTCGCTCTCCACCGACCGCAGCTTGTCCTTGAAATCGTCCAAAGCCTCGCGGTGCCTCACGCCCATCTCGTCGCGCAAGTTCTCCACGTTGAGCTGGCTTTCCCGCTGAAGGTCGTGGCGAAGTTGAGAGAGCTCTTCCTCGTGGCTAAACAAGAGCTGCGTTCGCAGGCGGTCCAGCTCCGACTCCTGCGATTCGGCCATGCGGCCCAGCACCGCGTCTTTTTCCCGCTCCAGCATCTCGAGTTTGATCTTATAGTTGGTGATTTCCGATTCGTGCTTGGCTTCTAGATCGCCGTTGGCTTTGCGCGCCAAATCAAGCTGCGCCTGTAGGTCGCTAATAGCGTGTTGCATTTTCTCTGGGCTTTGTATTTTCGCTCTTTGCAGCTCTTTGCGCAAATGCTCCACCTCCTGCGCAAGACCGAGTTTTTCAGCGCTCGCTTGCGTTAGCTCCTGCTCCGCCTTTTCGCGCAAGACTTGCGTCTCCTGCAGCTTCTGCTGGAGCTCGATGACCTTCACGTTTAGCACGTTAGCGCCTCCGGCGCTCTGGAACAGCTGGGCTTTAAACCTCTCCAGCTCCGACTGATGCTGCTGGACGATCTTCTCTGTTTCCGAGCCGTGCTGCGCTCGGATCCGCTCCACCTCCGTCGCGTGTTGCGTGCGAAGCTCCTGTTTCATCTGCGTGATCTGCTGACCGTACATTTCGTCCAGTTCGGCTCGCAGCTGCTCCATCCGGCGGCTCCAGTCGTCCTCGATTCTCCGCAGCGTCTCGCTCTCCGACTGGCCTTCCTGGTGGCAGCGCTGCTGGAGGTCCTCCACGCTTTTCATGAGCTGCAGGATTTCTCCGGACGACATGCGCTCTTTCTGTCTGGACGCGGAGAGCTCTTTTTCACAGCTGTCTAGTTCTTGGGTTTTCGCAGACAGATGTTTGTTGGCTTCCTCCACTTGTTGTTTGGACGTCAGAAGCTGATCCTGAAGCTGTGTTATCAGACGCCGATGTTCGGTATTCAGCAAGTCCTTTTCTCGTAAACTCAGAGTAAACGATTCTTCAGATTGTGTGCGGAGCTGAAGACAGAAAAGAACGATTTTATTTTGTTTAAACAAGCTTTTTATGGCTGACAAACAAGTTGAATTTTTAATTGCATTAATTACACAATGTGTCAACAAAACTAATAAATCTTAACTAAATCACACGTCAGTTTTGGCTGAGAAATCACCCCCCAAAAGATCATTATTGTGTTAAATTAGAAAAGAATGGACATTACAAAAATGCAGCTTTAGAAAGTAACATTTTGATTCAACTTGGCATAAATAATGATGATAAAGGAGTATTTTTTATTTAAGATTGAAATATAAAATATTTTTTTAAATGTGCAATGATATGGCAAGCGCCAGTAAGTGGCAGCGAGTCATCGTATTAATAAGTGAATCATTGAATCATTGACTCAACCGATTCATTCAAACGTCTGATTCATTCATAAATTATGAATCGGTCACTGAATCATTGACTCAAAAGATTCATTTAAACGTCTGATTCATTTATAAATTATGAATGGGTCACTGAATCGTTGACTCAAAAGATTCATTCAAACGGCTGATTCATTTATAAATTATGAATGGGTCACTGAATCATTGACTCGAAAGATTCATTCAAACGGCTGATTCATTTATAAATTATGAATGGGTCACTGAATCATTGACTCGAAAGATTCATTCAAACGGCTGATTCATTTATAAATTATGAATGGGTCACTGAATCATTGACTCAACCGATTCATTTAAACGTCTGATTCATTTATAAATTATGAATGGGTCACTGAATCATTGACTCAAAAGATTCATTCAAACGTCTGATTCATTTATAAATTATGAATGGGTCACTGAATTATTGACTCAAAAGATTCATTCAAACGTCTGATTCATTTATAAATTATGAATGGGTCACTGAATCATTGACTCAAAAGATTCATTTAAACGTCTGATTCATTTATAAATTATGAATGGGTCACTGAATCATTGACTCAAAAGATTCATTCAAACGTCTGATTCATTTATAAATTATGAATGGGTCACTGAATTATTGACTCAAAAGATTCATTCAAACGTCTGATTCATTTATAAATTATGAATGGGTCACTGAATCATTGACTCAAAAGATTCATTCAAACGTCTGATTCA
Organism: Schizopygopsis pylzovi; assembly: GCA_027422435.1. Classification (NCBI taxonomy): domain Eukaryota; kingdom Metazoa; phylum Chordata; class Actinopteri; order Cypriniformes; family Cyprinidae; genus Schizopygopsis; species Schizopygopsis pylzovi. Next base: position 1,221,294 of record CM049818.1, on the reverse strand, counting down.
TTTATAAATTATGAATGGGTCACTGAATCATTGACTCAAAAGATTCATTCAAACGTCTGATTCATTTATAAATTATGAATGGGTCACTGAATCATTGACTCAACCGATTCATTAAAACGGCTGATTCATTTATAAATTATGAATGGGTCACTGAATCATTGACTCAAAAGATTCATTCAAACGTCTGATTCATTTATAAATTATGAATGGGACACTGAATCATTGACTCAAAAGATTCATTCAAATGGCTGATTAATTCATAAATTATGAATGGGTCACTGAATCATTGACTCAAAAGATTCATTCAAACGTCTGATTAATTCATAAATTATGAATGGGTCACTGAATCATTGACTCAAAAGATTCATTCAAACGGCTGATTCATTTATAAATTATGAATGGGTCACTGAATCATTGACTCAAAAGATTCATTCAAACGGCTGATTAATTCATAAATTATGAATGGGTCACTGAATCATTGACTCAAAAGATTCATTCAAACGGCTGATTAATTCATAAATTATGAATGGGTCACTGAATCATTGACTCAAAAGATTCATTCAAACGGCTGATTAATTCATAAATTATGAATGGGTCACTGAATCATTGACTCAAAAGATTCATTCAAACGTCTGATTCATTTATAAATTATGAATGGGTCACTGAATCATTGACTCGAAAGATTAATTCAAACATCTGATTCATTTATAAATTATGAATGGGTCACTGAATCATTGACTCAAAAGATTCATTCAAACGTCTGATTCATTTATAAATTATGAATGGGTCACTGAATCATTGACTCAAAAGATTCATTCAAACGGCTGATTCATTCATAAATTATAAATGTGTCACTGAATCATTCACTCAACCGATTCATTCATAAATTATGAATGGGTCACTGAATCATTGACTCAACCGATTCATTCAAACGGCTGATTCATTTATAAATTATGAATGGGTCACTGAATTATTGACTCAAAAGATTCATTCAAACGGCTGATTCATTTATAAATTATGAATGGGTCACTGAATCATTCACTCAAAAGATTCATTCAAACAACTGATTCATTCATAAATTATGAATCGGTCACTGAATCGTTGACTCAACCGATTCATTCAAACAACTGATTCATTTATAAATTATGAATGGGTCACTGAATCGTTGACTCAACCGATTCATTCAAACGGCTGAATCATTCATAAATTATGAATGGGTCACTGAATCATTCACTCAAAAGATTCATTCAAACAACTGATTCATTCATAAATTATGAATCGGTCACTGAATCGTTGACTCAACCGATTCATTAAAACGGCTGATTCATTTATAAATTATGAATGGGTCACTGAATCATTGACTCAACCGATTCATTCAAACGGCTGAATCATTCATAAATTATGAATGGGTCACTGAATCATTGACTCACTCATTTCATTCAAAAACATGAATTAATTTAGTAACGAAACACCGCTTGGAGACACGCAACACTTCTGCCGTGGCTTTGTTTGCAAATATTTTTGTTTGCGAAATTAAGCTAAAATAGATAATATGGAGTCTAAAATGTAACAATATTAACTTCTTGTTTATTGAACTGTTGCATAAAATCAATATTTGGATATTTGGCACTCCTGTTTGTATGATACTGCTAGACTACGATATAAATATAAGAGGATCATTTTTGTCCTTGTATATTGAATTTCAGCTTCATTCTAATTGACAACATCATGCAATTAACTCATTAAACCCTAATTTGATTCTATAGATAATAAGCAATGGAGGAAAAATAATAAAGCACATAATCTGTAATTATTCAGCAAGGGACTTTTTCACTTAGTTCACTTAATGATGTCTGTTTGGTTGTTTTAATGAGGACTTGCTAATGTGCATTAGCCATTAACTTGAACAATGCAATTTTTTGGGGGTTTAATTTGAGCAGAGCTTGCATGACTGGAAACGGCTGACTAGGGCTGATGGCCGTTGAGTGTGCCGACTCGTTTTATAGTGAACTCACTCTCTCGGCTCCACTCAGACTGTCCTGGAGCTGCGCGGTCAATAGAAGCCGCTCCTGGTGACCTCTGACCTGTGCGTCCCTCTCGTCCAGCTGTTGCTGGTACAGCGTGATCTGCTGACGGGCCTGGAGCAGATCTGCAGCGGTGGAGCTGATGTTGGAGCTACGCAGTATCTCACCGGCCTGCAGCTGAGCGAAGATCCAGAGCGTCACGATATCAGAGAAATAAAATAACACTTCAACTCAAAAACAGTGCATGAGGTGAGAGAAATCATGCCTATTGACTATTATTATGCCTATAAAAGCATCAGTCTAAACGTTTTAGCTAGTTACCGCTCCACACTGTATGTGGGTGGATGTGTTTTATGCTAATCCATGCTCGAGGAGTTAAAGCAGCAGACGACAAAACTGCAGCAGAACGTTAACAGTATGGATACTAATATAGTTTACAGTTATAGTAATGTTTTATAGTTATCGCTAGCACTATAGTATCATTATAGTTTGTTAAGGTCATTGCACACTGCGTTCGCACGTTGAAAAATAAATACGACCTCACGTTATATGTCAATCACGTTTACACACTGCCTCCGAAATTTTCATCCGTCATAAAAAAAATTCGGATCGGGTTTTTGCGTTTTTCGCATCTGTAGCAATCGATTTAAGGTGTTTTGACACTTCAGAGCCACCGTACAAGCGAAAGCCTAAACCCAGTCAAGTTCATCCACTTCGTCGCGCAGCACAAAGCACTGTGTATAGATCCTTGCACACTGAGTTCACAGAAGTCTTCCTTTTAATATGTGGCTCTAATATCGCTAGAAAAGCATCGAACTGAGCCTGAAGTGAACGTTGAATCGCCCGTGATAACCCCGCTGCTCCTTAATAAGCCGCCGCTGCTTCTCGTTTGGCACTCAACAGAGGTAGTCGCTTTAGATTTCATTCCCCCCCCTACCCTTTTTTTCCTCTCTGCTTGCTTGCTGTCTCGTCTCATCTATTGAAAAGACTCCTTCTGCACGGCTCTCCAAACTAGAAAATTATGGATTTGATCAACTGGTCTCTCAGCGCGATTGATACCATCTTCTCAACGAGAAGTCTGGGTTCTGGGGAACCTGTTTGTCCTGACGGGACGTTCGCAGCCGGATATACGAGGGATGCGTGGGAGAGGTGGCAAATCGTGTGTCTGGCGGCTCTTTCCGTGGAGGACGCTGAAGATATCTACCTTTTCGGCACCATGATAACAGGTATTCTGCTGTTTGGATTAGGCGTTACCCTGGGTTATCGAAAAATTCAGAAGACGGGAACAGCTGTCCAAAGCCTCACAAGGCTGCCCGTTTTGATTGAAGCTGTGGGAAGAGCGGTCAGCAATGAGACTGAGACTATAAACCGAAATATGGATACCATCATGATGAAACTCACAGCTTTGGAAGTGAAACTTGGTGATTTCAGAGATCAGAATGGACAAAGAGAATGAGCTGCGCTTTGCAGCTGTTCGCCCCAAAGTCACAACAACTTAATCTTATCTTTTCTGGCTCCCCGTACCGGCGCCTTGGCCAAGGCCGTCTGGATAACCACCCTGTGAGAGCGATGGAGTGGAAATCTTTTCCCCCCCTCCCCCGACTACGGACATTACTCCCCTCCCCCATTCAACTGCCTCTGTAAAAACGCTTTGTACCGCCACCTGTCGAGCAGGTCTGAGACCGGCGCCGAAATAAATGGCACTGGACCGGATGGCTGCTTGCCAGAGCTGGATATGTTCCCCATGTTGCAAGTCATGTGTTTATGGTATATGTGCTTTTGTGCTGAGGTGTTTTTTTTTCTGTTCTCAGACTGTACTCCAAATGGAGCATAGTCTGGGGGTTAAAAATTTTTTTTTTCCTCCTCTCTCTCCTCATGTAAAAAGCTGTATCTTTCTAAATACCCTGTCTCCTGTTCTGTCTACCCCGTTGTCATATGTATGTTGTGTATGTATGGACAGGTTGATGGCTAATTTCGCTGGTACTTGTACTAGTGACAATAAAGGGCTACTACTACTACTACTACATAAGGAGGAACTCTCCGTCCTCTCTATATTTTAGGATTGGATTGACCCAATATTTACTTTCCGTTTCTTTGTTTTAAGAAGCGAGAGGACAACCAAATCATCCTCAATGTTTAAAGAGATTTTGTATCATAATTTTCGTAACGGATTAATTAATACGCATCGGACTCAGTGTGCAAGGTTTCTGTGCGTGACGAATTTTTAGGATTACGAATACAAAAAAACGCATGTGAAAATTTCGGACTCGGTGTGCAGAGACCGTCACACTTATCATCGCTATAATCATCGTTACAGTAGGGCCCTATGATTTGCGCGATGCGTAAAACGGTGCGTAAAACGCGTCATAAAATGGAATTTACAGTTTAACGTGGAATGTCACGTAATTTGTCAAAGTTTGGATTAATTAATCGCGATATGGACTAGCATTTGTAAATATTAATCCGCAAAATACTATTTAAATAAGCACGCGTGACGCTCGCGGAGAAAGTTACTATTAGAGTAACCGCTATAGTTATTATTATTTATCGCTATAGTTACTATTAGAGTAACCGCTATAGTTATTATTATTTATCGCTATAGTTACTATTAGAGTAACCGCTATAGTTACTATTAGAGTAACCGCTAAATGTATCATTATTTATCGCTATAGTTACTATTAGAGTAACCGCTAAATGTATCATTATTTATCGCTATAGTTACTATTAGAGTAACCGCTAAATGTATCATTATTTATCGCTATAGTTACTATTAGAGTAACCACTAAATGTATCATTATTTATCGCTATAGTTACTATTAGAGTAACCACTAAATGTATCATTATTTATCACTATAGTTACTATTAGAGTAACCACTAAATGTATCATTATTTATCGCTATAGTTACTATTAGAGTAACCACTAAATGTATCATTATTTATCGCTATAGTTACTATTAGAGTAACCGCTAAATGTATCATTATTTATCGCTATAGTTACTATTAGAGTAACCGCTAAATGTATCATTATTTATCGCTATAGTTACTATTAGAGTAACCGCTATATGTATCATTATTTATCGCTATAGTTACTATTAGAGTAACCACTAAATGTATCATTATTTATCGCTATAGTTACTATTAGAGTAACCGCTAAATGTATCATTATTTATCGCTATAGTTACTATTAGAGTAACCGCTAAATGTATCATTATTTATCGCTATAGTTACTATTAGAGTAACCGCTAAATGTATCATTATTTATCGCTATAGTTACTATTAGAATAACCGCTAAATGTATCATTATTTATCGCTATAGTTACTATTAGAATAACCGCTAAATGTATCATTATTTATCGCTATAGTTACTATTAGAGTAACCGCTATATGTATCATTATTTATCGCTATAGTTACTATTAGAGTAACCGCTATATGTATCATTATTTATCGCTATAGTTACTATTAGAGTAACCGCTAAATGTATCATTATTTATCGCTATAGTTACTATTAGAGTAACCGCTAAATGTATCATTATTTATCGCTATAGTTACTATTAGAGTAACCGCTAAATGTATCATTATTTATCGCTATAGTTACTATTAGAGTAACCGCTATAGTTATTATTATTTATCGCTATAGTTACTATTAGAGTAACCGCTATAGTTATTATTATTTATCGCTATAGTTACTATTAGAGTAACCGCTAAATGTATCATTATTTATTGCTATAGTTACTATTAGAGTATCCGCTAAATGTATCATTATTTATCGCTATAGTTACTATTAGAGTAACCGTTAAATGTATCATTATTTATCGCTATAGTTACTATTAGAGTAACCGCTATAGTTATTATTATTTATCGCTATAGTTACTATTAGAGTAACCGCTAAATGTATCATTATTTATCGCTATAGTTACTATTAGAGTAACCGCTAAATGTATCATTATTTATCGCTATAGTTACTATTAGAGTAACCGCTATAGTTATTATTATTTATCGCTATAGTTACTATTAGAGTAACCGCTAAATGTATCATTATTTATCGCTATAGTTACTATTAGAGTAACCGCTAAATGTATCATTATTTAACGCTATAGTTACTATTAGAGTAACCGCTAAATGTATCATTATTTATCGCTATAGTTGCTATTAGAGTAACCGCTAAATGTATCATTATTTATCGCTATAGTTACTATTAGAGTAACCGCTATAGTTATTATTATTTATCGCTATAGTTACTATTAGAGTAACCGCTATAGTTATTATTATTTATTGCTATAGTTACTATTAGAGTAACCGCTAAATGTATCATTATTTATCGCTATAGTTACTATTAGAGTAACCGCTATAGTTATTATTATTTATTGCTATAGTTACTATTAGAGTAATGGCTATAATTATCACTATAGATATTACAGTAATCGCTATAGTTATAATTATTGCTATAGTTATCGTTACCGCTACAGTATCATTAATTATTACAGTTATCTTTAAAGTAATCGCTATATTTATCACCGTTTTTATAGTTATCATTAGCTACCGTTAGTTATCACTCTAGTTATCATTATTCCTATAGTTATTGTTATTTTTCAATTATCATTATATTTATATAAATAACTATCATTATAGCTACTGCTATAGTGTTGTTAGTTTTCATAATTGCTATCAGAGTAATCACTATAGTTCTCGTTATAACAGCGATCACTGTAATTATGGTTACAGTAGCATTACAGTTGTTACAGCTGAAGATGTTTCCTGTTATGCTAACGCTACGTAGCGCAGGTCCGGTACCTGTTGGAACTGGATCTGGAGTTTCTGGCTTTGCTCCGTCAGCTCCAGGAACTCCTTCATCACCTCCTCCTTCTCGGTTCGCGCCTGCTGCAGATTAGCGGTGAGCTGCGTGATGATTTCATCCCTCTGTTTCAGCGCTTCCTCGAAGTCCTGCAGCTGCGGACACAAAGCCACACACACACAGACACACACACACACACACACACAACACACACACACACAAAGACACACACACACACACGCACGCACACGCACACACACACGCACACACACGCACACACACACACACCACACACACGCACACCCACACCACACCACACACACAAAGACACACACACACACACACAAAGACACACACACACACACACAAAGACACACACACACACACACGCACGCGCACACACACACGCACGCGCACACACACAAAGACACACACACACACACACACGTCTCAGTAATTGTCAACAGTTACATCGTGTACTAAGACTAACTGAAAATGAAAAGTTGTGATTTTCGAGGCCGATATGGCTAGGAACTTTACTCTCGTTCCGGCGTAATCAAGGAACTTTACTGCCATAACACAATGATATTACGCAGCGCCTGAAAGTAGTCCCAGCTAGGTAACTAGTTATGATATAGCTATAGGGACTACTTTCAGGTAACTACAGAAGAGTCGAGCTTTAAATAGGAAAATTATCAAAACTCTTTGGTCATTTTTGAACGTGATGATAACGGGTTTAATTATCTATGCTAAGCTACGCTAAAAGTGCTATCGCCAGATCGGCTGAACGGATTCAAAAACTGTGAAACTTAACTCTTGAGGAGTCGTAAAATAAGCCTATTTACAAAAAAAGTATAGTGCTCCTGTAAGTCTACAAGAGTAGACCGAGATCTAGAAGGGGTGCGTGCATATTATAGAAGATTTACATGACAGAAAGAGACTTTCTAGCAGCCTAATAGAGTCGATGTGAAGAAGAAAGACATTGTTCGGAGTCACGCAGAGACGTGAACAGCTATGAGCCCCATCACAGAGAGGTCAGATCAGTGTCCTGCGTGGGCATCCATCCATCACCCACTCATCCTTCACGTACCTGCTGCACTCCTTCAGCTCCGAAGCCGGCCCGGATCTCCTCCAGCTCGCGGCTCAGCTCCTCCATGGCCATGTTCTTAGCGGCGAGCTCGTCCTCCATGATCTGTATGCTGCTCTGAGGCTCCATGAGCGCTTCGGACGGCTGCAGGTCTTCCTCCTGCCGGAGAGATCGAGACGAGTGAGAAGATTCACGAGCGCTCATTAATGAAGCCCTTTCCACAGAAACACTGACGGAGAATCGGAGAACCGCCTGCTGAATGCCAGGGTTATTATAGGTCACTAAAACTAAAGCTAAAGCCAGGAAAAAATAAATGTAAAAATAAAATAATATTTTCTATTTAAAAAAATATATTTTATATTAATTATTATAGGTCACTAAAAGTAAAGCTCAAAACCAGGAAAAAAAATAATAATAATAATAATATTTTCTATTTAAAAAAATATATTTTATATTAATTATTATAGGTCACTAAAAGTAAAGCTCAAAACCAGAAAAAAAAAAAAATAATAATAATATTTTCTATTTAAAAAGATACATTTTATATTAATTATTATAGGTCACTAAAAGTAAAGCTAAAAAAATATATATATATTGAAAAAAAAATATTTTATATTAATTATAATTTTAATTTATTTTATATTAATTATAATTTAATGTATTTAATTAAATACTATTTTATGAATTATAAAAAAATGATGTAGCAATTATAATAAGTTATAATAATTGTAATTATAATAAAACTTAATCTAGTTGTCAAAGCAACATTTATCATTTTATTTAGTTTTGCTAAAATAACTCGTAAAAATTCATAAAAACATATACAGACATAAAAAACCTTTAGCTAAAATATAATAGAAAAATTAAAACTAATTCAAAATATTAATTAAAAAAACGTAGCATCTCGATGACATGAAATTATGAAAATAAATGGTGAATGTTTTATTCCTATATTTTAGAAATTAATTAAAATTGTTTCAGCAAAATGGTCAAAAGTGTTTTTAATTGTGTTTTACTAAAACTAATAAAACAACAACAAAAAAAAAAAATGAAATATTTAAAATAAATATTTTATTTCAGCTAGTTGAACGTGATGTACTAAAATAACTCAAACTTAAATATGTATAGATATATTAAAAAAAATTTATACAATTTTCAATATTTATTTAAGTTTAAAATTTAAATAGAAAAAACATGTTAGCAGAAAAAAATAAACAAAGTAAATAATTTTCAGTAGTGGATCTAATAAAATAAGAAATACAATTACTAAAATCTATCTGAATTTTACAACAAAAAATCAAAAATGAAAGTGAAAATGAAAAACTTTAAAATTATAATGGTATCTAAATTATATTAAGATAACACTGGTAAATCCTGAATATGATGATAGATTTATTCCTATATTTGAAAATATAATCTTTATGCAAAAATGCATTTTGATGCAACATGCAGAGGATTTTTTAATTTTGCAGAAATAAAACGCATTAATTCAGAGACAATTTAGCATCAACACTGGAACAGTGCAGGTAGAAAATATGAACCTGACGTCCTTAAAGCTCGTTTCTCTAATCTTTTTCCTTTCTGTCAATAATAACAACACACGCACAATCTCACACACACACACGCACACACTCACGCGCACACACTCGCGCACACAACACACACACACACACACACACACACACACACACACACACACACACACACACACACACACACACACACACGCACACAAACCCTCACATTCACACACACACATACACACACCCTAACCCGCTCACACACTCGCACACACACTCTCTCTCTCTGTCTCTCACACACACACGCGCACGCACTGTCACACGCACACACGCTCACACACACACACGCTCACACACTCTCTCTCTCTGTCTCACACACAGACACACACACACACACACACACACGCACGCTCACACACACACGCACTCTCACACACACACGCACACACACACACACACACACACACACACACACCTTCACATGCTTGCACGCTCACACACACACAAACCCTCACATTCACACACACGCTCACACACTCTCTCTCTCTGTCTCACACACACACACACACACTCTCACATGCACACAAACCCTCACATTCACACACGCACACATACTCACACACACACGCTCACACACTCTCTCTCTCTGTCTCACACACACACACACACTCACATGCGCACAAACCCTCACATTCACACACGCACACATACTCACACACACACACACTCTCTCTCTCTCTCACACAAACACACACTCTCTCTCTCACACACACACACACACACACACACACACACTCTCTCTCTCTGTGCAGGTAGAAAATGTCCTTAAAGCTCGTTTCTCTAATCGAGAATGATGATTTTAGTCCTTGTAAAAGCTAAAAGCTCTTATATAAGCAGGTCATACAGCTTTTACACTCCACCAACATAATACACAGCCGATAAAATGCCAAGCCCCCCCGTCTTCCCCATTCATGAGGCGATGTGAGAGTGCAGTTAAAGCGCCGCCGAACGGCGTCCGTGGCCTCGGCTCAGAGACGAAGGTAAAGCAGGAGCAGGGTTAGTGCATCAGAAGAGAGAGAGAGAGATTACTGCTTTATCAAACTCATTACTGTACCCCGATCACAGAGGAGGTCCTCTCGTGGAAACCGTTTACCTGTCGGTTCATGAGAGAGCAGAATACACTCATTCCAGCACAGAGGCATCACAGAGACACTTTTAGGACCATTATCATGACATTATTTAAATGACTATGAATCATCCTCAGCCTTCAAATTCAGTAAAATGTGAATATTTTTGACCTCTTCCATTATTATTGTTTTTCTGAACGCTGGTTGTTACTAAGATTCTCACTATTATAAGACATAATGCTTTACATTTCTGTAATAAATTAATGTTATTTTATTTTTTATAATTTGCTAATTTTCATTATTACATTTTTTATTAATATTTATTTAAATTTTTATTCTATGCATTTTTTTTTACGGAAGCAAATACAACAAATATAACTATCTATACACAAAATGTTAAACTTAGAATTAGAAAAAATGTGCTTAGTGAAAATAAATTAATAAATAAACAAATAAGTAAAAATATATATTTGTATTGAGAATGCAATGATAAAATGTGCTTAATGAAAAGTAAATAAATTGTAAAAAAAACAAAAATTGTAATATTTTTGTTTTGAGAATTAAAGGAGAAAATATACCTATTTATTTTAAAATAAATACATATTTTTTATATTCTATTATTATTATATCATTATGTAATAATTTTCATTATTAGTTTTTTTATTTTTTATTATTGATTGTTTTTACTTTTATTTTATTCTATGCATTTTTATTTTTTAATTGTAAGCCAATAAAACAAATATAATTATCTATACACCAAATGTTAAACTATTTAAACTAAATGCTTAATACTTAAGTGCTTTAAATATATAATTAAAATAATGTCATAATGCAACATATCCTAATATACAAATATAAAATTGTACTGAAAATTAGAGAAAATGTGCTTAATGAAAATGAATAAATAAACAAACTAATAAATAAATCTATTTATTGAGAATTCAGAGAAAATGTGCTTAATGAAAAGTAAATCAATTGTAAAAAAAATAAATTAATTTTTTTTTTTTTGAGAATTAAAGGAGAAAATGTACTTATGTAAAATAAATAATATATTTTTGTATATTTTCTACTATTTTTATTATTATTATTTAATCATTTTCAATATTTTTATTTTATTTAAAATGTACTTATGTAAAATAAATAAATCTTTTTTTATTATATTATTATAAATATTATTTGTTATTATTATTATTATGATTTGTGATTTCATCTTTATCTGGTTATTGATTGGGCTGCAATCTGATCTCGGATCAGCATCAGCGCACGGTCAGAGACTTCACTGCCTGGCAACCAGCGGGTCACATGATGCGCTGAGATGAGAGCTGGAGAGGACCAAGGTTTCTGGATTCCTCTTTTGTGCTGCATCATAAAGCGTTCACAAGCACAGTAACGAGTCCCCCGAGTCATTAACAAAACCAACCTCTGACTCGCTTCATAAACACATCATATTTCAACTTTTCATTTATTAGAGATTTCTCCTTTAACAAAAATAAGTCAATACAAACATATTTTAGAAATTGAACTAATATTAAAACACAAAAATAACAATTATTAGAATAAATAAACATAATAATTGGAAGAGAAAATGGGCCGAAACTGAAAAGGCTTTGTAATGATTATTTATTATTATTATTAACTAGCATTAGGAAATATTAATAAATACTGTAATAACTGTATTGTTCGTGTTAGTTATTAAGCTACACTAATTAAAGGAATTTATTGTAAAGTGTTAGTTTAATATTAAATATCAGTATATTATTTTTATTCAGTTCCATGCAACAGATATTACTTTTTTAAACTAATTATCCAAATAATGTATTTTCCAAATAAGAAAATGTGCTTAATTAAAATAAATTAATTAATTAATATATAAATAGATATGTTTTTGTATTGATATTTGGAGAACAACACATGTGACTCGAATTAACAATAAAATAATGATAAATAAATATATGTACTTTTGTATTAATATTTGGAGAACAATAATGTGCTTAATTAAAATAAATTAATGTAATTAATAACATAAATAATATGTATTGATATTGATAACATGGAGAACAAAATGTGCTTATATTAAAACTAAATAGGAAATTAATTAATAAATAATATGTTTTTGTATTGATATTTGGAGGAGAAAATGTGCTTAATTAAAATAAATTAATTAATTAATAAATAAATAATCATGTTTTTGTATTGATATTTGGAAACAAAATGTGCTAATTAAAATAAATTAATTAATTAATATATAAGATAATATGTATTTTGTATTGATATTTGGAGAACAA
>CM049818.1:1150958-1203458 GCA_027422435.1 Schizopygopsis pylzovi | reverse complement strand
TACAACACATCATGTGTGTACACATCCATCCCATAATGATAAGAATCCACCCAGTGTGTGTTTTTGATCCTCTTTCTCAAATCAGGCTGTTCTGAGAGTCCTGTCAGAATGATGCAGATCTGCACAGGCTCCTCCCACGAGAGTTGATTGACAGGTCCATCTTACCTTAGCCCCGCCCCCTGAGAGAGCTTAGAGCTGTCCCTTGCAGGGGAACGTCTCAGATTAAGCGATTGAAGTGTTTAGTTATTGGATGTAATAATTAATAAAGCAGTCGTCATTAACTCCTGACATCTGAGCCGCTGAAGACGCAGAGGATTAACGTTACTTTCACTTTGAAGTGAATGCGCCGATCCCTGATCTACATAAATGCATCTATGTTCACGCGAATCATTCCTGATCAGCTTCATCTACAGAAGAAGTGAGTATAAGTGTTATGAATTATGCAAATCGCCTTTCCTTATAATGTGCTAGTTAGCCAGTGCCGCGGCTATGCTCCATAGATATATATACCTAGATGCCTCATTATCGACTGTTTCTATGAGCCGCGATACATAAGCCATGCGCCATTATATTATTTTAATTAGATTCACTCATGTTTATATCTCAAGTAAATGCATAAAGTAAATATTGATTTAAGAATGCTTTAATATTTGCATTGAAAAACGGAAATGCTGATGAAGATATTGAATTATTGCCATATATGCAACATAAATACAACATCAAATCATATTACATTAAACTACATTAAATCACATTAAATCATATTACATTAAATTAAATTAAATTAAATTAACTTGATAACACATCAAATCAAATTCACCTCATATCTAATTAAATCAAATCCACCTCATATCTAATTAAATCAAATCTAATTAAATCAAATCGATTTTAAATAAAATAAAATATTAAATAAAATAAAATAACTCGATTTCACATCAAATCAAATTCACCTCATATCAAATCTAATCAAATCAAATCTAATTAATCAAATCAAATAAAAAAAAAAAAAAAATTGAATCAAATATTTTTTTTTTTACAAATTAAAAATTAAATTAAATAAAAATTACAAATGTAATTTAATTTAATTTAATATATTGTGATATAAATATATTTAATATGCTGTGATATAAATTGATTTCAAATCAAATTAAATCAAATCTAATTAAATCAAATCGATTTTAAATAAAATAAAATATTAAATTAAAATATTAAATAAAATAAAATAACTCGATTTCACATCAAATCAAATCGAATTCACCTCATATCAAATCTAATCAAATCTAATTAATCAAATCAAATATTAAATCAAATATTAAATTGAATCAAAAAAAATAAAAAATTAAATTAAATTAAATTAAAAATGTAATTTAATTTAATTTAATATATTGTGATATAAATATATTTAATATGCTGTGATATAAATTGATTTCAAATCAAATCTAATCAAATGAAATGCCATGACTATGAACTCAAGACGTTCTGCTCTGATTTAAGGCCTTCATTTGTGACGGAAACCCTGAAAAAATACATCTAGAGAGCAGCAAATTGATAAATATGATAGCAAAATGATTTCACAGTTATTTCTGTATTTGTGATTGAATAGATACAGCCTTAACGAGCAGAAGAGACTCTTTCTGATCCCAACGCTTGAGCGGCGGTGTATAGAGCGGATCTCGCCGAGCGATCGTGAACTCTGCTCACCTCGATGCTGTAGGTCTGCTCGTGTGAGACGCTTTCTCCGCTCCGGAGGGTCTTTGAGAGAGAAAACACGGTGCTCTGATCATCTCCCTGCTCCTCCGCGTCCGACTCCGGCTTCTTTTTCTTCTTCTTCTGCTTCTTCTGGCCATCGGATTGAGCTTTCCTCTGCCGGTACTCGGCCAGCTGGAAGAGAGCAGACACAAACACACGCTTATGAGCGACAACAATCACACACAGAGAGGGAAAGAGTAAGAGAAAACTACCCACAGTAGCACGGCACAGCTTGGTGAAGCTCAACCGATTCATGTTTGATTGTTGATCAACACCGTCAGCTACCTGCGCTCTGCTACCGCTAATCCTTCAACTCTGCTTTAACTGGATTAGCAGCACAGACGCCCATCTGCTTCATCCACACACGCTCACATCTATCCGTTTAGCACTCGTTTGAAGCGTAAATCATCTTCGGGAAGGAATGAGAGCTTTACACTGTAAGAAATTACCGTGATTATAACGGTGCAAACCGCTACATTAAAACACGTTAAACGGTAAATTACTGTAAAATGTACAGGTTAACCGTAAACTGACGTTCCCAGAATTCCCTGCTTTGCTTTTAAAATGTTGTTTTTTCTTTTAAATAGCTTCTTCACACAGGGCCATGTGGGTTTGGATTGTTTTTTCTCCTTCATAATAAAAAACGTCATTCAAAAACTGCATGTTGTGTTTGCTTGTGTTATCTTTGATTAATATTTTAATTTGTTTGATGATCTGAAACATTAAAGTGTGAACAAACAAGCAAAAAAGTTAAAAATCAGAAAGGGGGGGTGCAACACTTTTTCCCACCACTGATTTTTTTTTTTTAGCGGTTATGTTTATTAGGGTTGTATGTGTTAAATTAATGTTTATTGTGTATTTCAGTTTAATGAGTCTCACCGTGATGGTGTTTAGTGCTTGTGTGAACGTCGCTGTGACCCTGGAGCACAAAACCAGTCATAAATGTACATTTTTTATGATATTGAGATTTATGCATCATCTGAAAGCTGAATAAATAATCTTTCCATTGATGTATGGTTTGGACAATATTTGTAAATCTGGAATCTGAGGATGCAAAAAAATCTAAATATTGAGAAAATCATCTTTAAATGTGTTCAAATTAAGTTCTTAGCAATGCATATTACTGATGAAAAATTAAGTTTTGATATATTTACGGTACAAAATATCTTCATGGAACATGATCTTAATATCTAATGATTTTTGGCATAAAAGAAAAATGTATAATTTTGACCATACAATGTATTGTTGTCTATTGCTACAAATATACTGTGCTGCTTATGACTGCTTTCGTGCTCCAGGTCACATATATGCTATTATTAAAAAGCTTAAGGTATTTAACTGTAAATTTAAGTTATAGACCTAAAATGTTGTTGCAGTATTTTTTACGGTAGACTCCGGCAGCCACAGCTGGCGTTTTTTACCGTAAATGTTACCGTGTATGGATCGTGAGGACTCAAACATGAAGCTCTTGATCAAACGAATGCTTCGCTCGTGCTGGAACAGGGTTTACGGTCAGACACTGAAGTGTGTTTAACACCAGAGCAGCTCTGGATTACACTTCGTGACCCAAATGCAGACGCCCAGCGTGTCTGGACGTGTAAATTAAACCCTGACTATTTACTTTCTAAGCCCTCATGCTGTGCTCGGGTCACTTTGACCGAAGAGGATTTGCCTTTCCCTGAAAATGCTTATGTTAGTGTTAAAGCATTGGACTAAACCTTACTGGCTTTGATCGTAGAGGCCACAACAACTTCCCAAAATATATATATATTGGGATTATTATTATTTTTTTTTTTTGGTCAGAAATGTTCATCCTACAAAAAATGTTTTTATTATGCTGTATTATCACCAAATCTTGCATGCTATTTTTTTATCACCTTGTTTTCTGTCAGTTAGCATGTTTTTGGGTCTGATCTGAGCTCATGCTCCTCGGTTTCTGAGTGAAAAAGCATTATTTGTGGATAATTGTGGCTCATAAACTGAGGTGCATAGGTTCAGAACGACGAGGCCTACGATCGATCAGATCCAAAGAGAAACACAGAAACTGTGCTAATTGACAGAAAACAAGTCGACAAAAAGATTGAACTGCTTATAATATGGTGTAGCAAGATATTTATAAGCAATTTGAAAAAATTAGGAAAAGGATTCAAAACGTAAAAACTTGAGCTGTTTTTTTAATTTATGCATTTGATATTATAGATAAGGAAACCGTTTTTAATTTATGCATTTGGCTGATGCAATTATCCAAAGCAACTTAGATTGATTTAATTAACCCTGGGAATCAAACCCATGAGTTGTCGTGGCTAGCATCGTCCTCTACTGTTTGAGCTACAGTCATCAATCACTCTTATTGTTCAATCTTTCATCTACATTCGATTCAATCAATCCCCAAAAGAGAGAAATCATATGCCGCCCTACATTTTCTCTGTTTAATAAACCTTTCTACTCAGAAATACTGCACATTACGAGTAAAATGAGTCGCATGCCACCCACGGCTAAACAGAACAAGTGACAGAATAATAGTGTCTGTAATTCAACACACTCACACACACACACACACACACACACACACACACCACACACACACACACTCTCTCACACGCACACACTCTCACTTTCTCACACACACACACTACACTCCCACACACTCTCATCTTTCTCACACACACACACATCACTCTTCACACTCTCCACACACACACACACTCACACACTCCACTCTCACTCTCTCACACACACACACACACACACACACACACACACACACACCCACACACACACTCTCACTCTCCACACACACACACACTCACTCTGTCACACTCTCTCTCTCTCACACCACACACCACACTCTCACTCTCTCACACACACACACACACACACACACTCTCTCTCTCACACACACACCATCACTCTGTCACACTCTCACACACACACGCTCACACACTCGCACTCTCACTCTCTCTCACACACACACACACACACACTCTCTCATACACACACACACACACACACACACACACACACACGCTACAGCACGCTCCACACACACACACACACACACACACACACACTCCTCTCACTCTCTCTCACACACACACACACACACACACACACACTCTCTCTCTCTCTCACACACACACACTTCTCCCACACACACACTCTCTCACTCACACACACACACACACACACACTCTTCACACACACAGCAGCTGAGAGAGAAAGTAATGGCCACCTGTCTGTCCACACACACACCTGTCTTTAGCCACACACACACACACACACACACTCTCTCTCTCTCTCACACACACACACACACACACACACCTGTCTTTAGCCACCCACACACACACACTCTCACTCTCACACACACACACACACACACACACACACACACACAGCTGTTGCACGAGAGCAGCACTTCAGCAGTAACACCCCAATATTTCCATCAGAGACTCCAAACCACATTCATAATTCATAACGGAGTTCATAATGGATTCATTACACAAAGATATTTAGGTTTCTAAAGAGGGAATTAATATTACATAATCAAATTATTAAATGCATCATTGAATGTTGCAATAAATAAAATACAACGAAATTATAGCCTAAAAAGGCAAGAAAACACTATTAATTAATGTGAAATGAAAAAGGATGTGAAATACCACATTAATACACTTTAGAACGCTAAATGAAATGTGAATTTGCATAAAGCAAATCAATATTAATATAAAAATATAAATCCTGAAAATAAATATAATAAATCAAAATAAATATATAAATCAATAAACATATGCATAATGAAAGGGACTACAAATAAATGAATAAATTATAGAAAATGCTAATTATTAATGCAAAATTAAAAGTGACCTGAAATACATTTCACTGTACTTGATTTATTTAAAATAAATATACATTTTCATTGCACTTTTATTTGATTTATTTATTTAATGTGCTTTTATTTGTTATTTATTGCAACAGGAATAAATATTAAATGAATTCATTGTACTTTTATTTTATTATATAATTAAATAAATAACAAATGTAACTAAATAGTCATTAAATAATGTATTTATTGCAACTGTAATAAACATGAAATATTGAATAATTTCATAAATTGTCTTTATTTAATTCAGTCTGTTAAATCCTCCACAGAGGTAAGAAAATAAAGTCAGTGTTTAGTGTATAAGTGTATAACCTAACACGCATGTGAACTTGCGCCAATGCACTGACAAGACACTTATGAATTAATTTCTATAAATTGTTATGTTTGAATCCTTGTTCTCTTCTGTAGCACTTGAACATCAGCCTCACGGTGAGAAGCGCTCTCTCGAACGCTCAAGGACACTTTCCCAGAAAACCTCTTAACGACGGAGCCACTGGAAAACTCGTTTGCTGTTACCATGGCGACGGAGCAGCAACCACGCATCATTCATGTAAACAGGCATAAAGAGCATCCGCACTAACGCGTGTCCATTACGCTGAATGAAGGAGGTGCGCCTGAACCGGGTCACAGGTGTCCAGCAGAGACATCCCAGTGAAGGAGAACACGCAGACTCTGACACGACCACAGAGACCGAACGTCTGACAGCAACGACGAGGAACCATCGAATAGAAGAGGAAGCCGCTTCTGACACGAGGTGAAAATACAACACGGTTTCTGACCTTCTCACAAATCTGACTTTTATCCTGGAAACTACGAGTTTATATTTCACAAATTATGAGATTTTTATCGCAATTTTGAGTTTATATTTCACAAATTCTCAAATTTTTATCGCTATTTTGCGTTTATATTTCACAAATTATGAAATTTTTCTCACTATCACGAGTTTATTTCACAAATTCTGACATTTTTCTCGCAATTACGAGTTTATATTTCACAAATTATGACATTTTTCTCGCTATCACGAGTTTATTTCACAAATTCTGACATTTTTCTCGCAATTACGAGTTTATATTTCACAAATTATGACATTTTTCTCGCTATCACGAGTTTATTTCACAAATTATGACATTTTTCTCGCAATTTTAAGTTTATATTTCACAAATTCTCACATTTTTCTCGCAATTTTGAGTTTATATTTCACAAATTATGACATTTTTCTCGCAATTTTAAGTTTATATTTCACAAATTCTCACATTTTTCTCGCAATTTTGAGTTTATATTTCACAAATTATGACATTTTTCTCGCAATTTTTATTTTATATTTCACAAATTATGACATTTTTCTTGCTATCACGAGTTTATATTTCACAAATTATCATTTTTCTCGCAATTTTGAGTTTATATTTCACAAATTATGAATTTTTTCTCGCAATTTTGAGTTTATATTTCACAAATTATGAAATTTTTCTCGCAATTTTGAGTTTATATTTAACAAATTCTCAAATTTTTCTCGCAATTTTGAGTTTATATTTCACAAATTATGACATTTTTCTCGCAATTATGAGTTTTTATTTCACAAATTATGACATTTTTCTCGCAATTTTTTGTTTATATCTCACATTTCTGACTTTTCTCGCAATTGTGTTTTTCCCCTCGCGATTATGGGTTTATACATTATATCTAACAATTCAGATTTTTTTTCCCCTTACATTTAAATGCGAGTTCATCTCTCACATTTCTGAATTTTATCTCACAATTATGATTTTTTTCCCTCACATTTGAGGCTCATATCTCTGAGATATAAACAAGCGATTTCGAGTTATACAGTGCAATTCTGAGGGAGGGAAAAGACTGACATAATTGCAATTTGTAAGCTCATTGTAAACTCACAATTTCAAGTCAGAAATGTGGATAAAAATCACAATTCTTTTTTTTTTTTGTGGCAGAAACTGGCTTCCATATGTAGATCTATTATTTTGCATCATTTAAAACAAAATCTGCATTAACACAGAGACAAAACGAAGGCCTGCTTCCTTTTTTCAGACCAATCGCAATATCAGAAACTGCTCCAAGCAAGTCTAATGCTGCTGATATTCGTCCGGTCACCAAGATATGGCCTTCTCTACGAGTCCTAAAGTAAAGCCAGAGAAAGCAACAGCAGGAGCTGGAACAGAAGCGGTCGCACAGCTTGACATTAAATGTAATTTGTTTTTCCACACAAAGGCTGGCATTAATCTCTGGGTTATCTAATCAGCTCCCTGAGGTGAGCGTCCCCTGCTGACACCCGTTTGGCCTGTTTGGAAAGACTGCGATTGAACTCGGTCAAATCTAGATCATTTCTGTTCATTTCTACTGTCCTCGTGCCAACTGCATCCGCAACATAACACAAGAAGTTAAAGAAAATAATGCTTTTCTTCATCAAGGACACATCACATTGTTTAAAAGTAACTATTTATAATGTTACAAAAGATTTCCATTTAAAATAAATGCTGTTCTTTTGAACTTTTTATATATTTGTGAATCTTGAAAAATAAAATGTATCAGTTTCCACAAAAATATTGTGCAGCACGACTGTTTTCAACATTGATAATAATCAGAAATGTGTCTTGAGCAGCATATTATTATGATTTCTGAAGATCATGTGACACGTAATGATGCTGAAAACACAGCTTTGATCTCAGAAATAAATTACAGATTAACACATATTCACATAGAAAACAGCTGCTTGAAACCGTAATAATATTTCATAATTTTGCTGTTTTTTTTAATATTTTTGATTAAATAAATACAGCTTTGATCACAGAAATAAATTACAGTTTAACACATATTCACATAAAAAACAGCTGCTTGAAACCGTAATAATATTTCAAATTTTTTACATTATTTATGATTAAATAAACAGCTTTGGTGAGCATTTATTTAAAAAACAATAACAAAATCTAACCAGCCCCAAACATTTGAATGGTAACATGGTTGATATTAATTAAAATGGTCGATATATAATTCTGTGATAAACAAGGACCTTTATAAGCGTTCTCGGAAGAGTTTTATCATTAAAGACACGAATCACAGACGCATCCGTCACGTGCCAAACAATCACTGACAACAGCTAACGAGCAGGGTCACACAATCACTGACAACAGCTAACGAGCAGGGTCACACAATCATGTAGCTGCTGTTAATTAAGATCACGATGGCCGAGTGTGTAGGAGGTATTAATTATGCAGCCTGCTTTAGTTTTATTGTAATAACTCTTGAGTGACACTAACTGTGTTTATTTGTTTTCCCAGCAGACTATTGATCGTGATTAACAAAGGGTTTGTGTGCGTGTCTGAATAATCAAGGCCAGACCTCGTTAACCAGAGCTTTTAGCTTACAATCAAACACACACACATAAATGAAAGCCCTCAGATCTGGTGAAGGCAGAAGACGCTTTGATTGCACGCTGGGTTGGAACAATTGATTTGACGTAATGGACCGGACCTGGAGTTAAACAGGCAGCTGGACACGGGTCAAGGATTCAGGACTGTATTAGTGTGCAGTTCTAATCTAATGCACACGTCTGAGTCCCGGATATCAGACGCCACTCACACTTCAATGTTTAGCTTGAGTTTGCATACATGCATCTGGAGTAATTCTGCATCAAAAAAAGACAAAATATTAAATGCACTAGACGAATATTTACTGAGTAATCCATTATGATGTAGCAGGGGGTCAAAATGACATTCAGAGCCAAATTACAGCAGGGTAAAATGACTTGAAAAGACGGCAGCATCATTATGTTACTTCTACCCAGAGACTGGAAGCTCTTTTAGTAGAATCTGTTGACTTTAGTGTTGACCGTGTTCAATTATATGCCAATTCACAAATAGTAAAAAGCAGTTTTCATGTGTTTTTACCCTAAAGTTTGAATGCTGGTAACTAAGATATGGGCGATTCCACAGTTTAGGCCTAACTGCAAGGACAATAGCCTGCAAAATCAATCTTCATGGAGAAAGCCATTGTCCTCAGGTTAACATCCTGAGAAAACCTGGGGTACAGCTGTGTGAAAGACAGGATAAATCTGGCAATGGTAAACTAGTAAACTTTGATCAAAGTTGAGTTGATGTAAAAATTAACGTATGTAACATGGATGGAAAAACAGTGTAAATTCAAGCAGAAAGTGTACTTAATCTAATTCAGTTTAATACAATTCTGGTTGAATCCCAGTTCATGTTTTGCTTTGCTCCTAATTTGGTATAGTTATGAGTCATGAGTCAACAATCCTGCAAGATTGCCTCTGTAACACAAAATAATACAATTTCATGAAAACTGGCAAAGAATAGAACAAGTTCATAACACATTAAAATAACCTGTCATCATTTACTATCAAATTTAAATAATAAAATAAAGAAAGTCCATATATATATGTATGTTTGCAAAGGATATAAGAGTTATGACTAATTATTTTTTAACACTTAAAATGTATAATTATGTGTTTAATTATGTGCTCTGAACACCACAGCAAACTTAATTTACAGAATAGCTGTTTCATTTCTTGAATACACTTCTTAAAATTAAGAATCTGAAATATGAATGATGACTGTTAGTCTGTTTCATGTAAAAGCTCATTCAGTGTTTCAAACTGAGGAAAACGTGTAAAGCTTGTAAACATTAGGGATGGGCATTTTAAGCAAAAGTAATATTCGATAATCCCTGGGTATTATTCGATACTATTCGAAAATAGCACCCTCCCGCGCATGCACCCGCCCACCCACGCGCACACACTCACACTCACACACACACACACAGAGAGAGAGAGAGGGGGAGAGAGACCGTCCAGGCTTTCAATCTGTATGATAACAAACTGTTTAATTAATTAGAGAATAGTCTATCTTAACCCAAGAAAATTAATGGTTGTAAAGTATGATTGCTGAAACAGATTAATATAACATAACCGAAGGACGGCATTTATTAACAGAACAGTCCGTCGATTATCAACTGCTCATAACGCTAGGACATTTCTTTTTAAAAAATGAGCATGAACATTCATATTATTAAAAAGAAAATCTTAAATCTGATTAATGCATCAATGAATATTAGGCGTAAAACATATTGCGCGCTAAACAGAATATCATTCTTAAAACATATTACGCGCTAAAACATATTGTGAACCGCCTGAATGACGGCACTTATTATGTGAACATTAATTTTAACGTCTGTCTTCATAACAATAACCTATTTCATATTAAAAAAATATATTAAATGAACATGTTCACATGCTCGGGAAGAAGACGGGAGTGTTGTTCACAATTAGTTTGGTGAACTTTGAATTGAAACAAGGGAAGGAATATAGATCCCTGCAGCAGTCTGAGGCTCTCTCTCGCGCTCTCTCTCTCTCTCTAGCTGAGCCATTTAAATAGTTCAGTTTTGGTTTTTAATAACAAATTGGTCATTATTTTGTTTCCTTTCTTTATTAATTTAATTTAGAAATATGATTGGAACATCTTATTTTTGTTAAATTCAAGTTTTTGTTTTTTTAAATACCAAGCGGCCAGCGCAATTTTGATCAGTTTATCTTTCTCAAATAAATAACTAAATAAATAACGTCATAATATTTTAAGAATAAAGTCAAAATTACGATCATAAAATCATGTTACATTGCCTAAAGTTAAAGTTAAAATTACACCTGTATACTCTGCCAAAAAAGTTATAATAATAAGTGTGGCATCCAACCTGTCATTCTTCACATTTAACACGAAAAACAGCACAACTATTTTGCATATAAATATAATATATCAACCAGTGGAATATTACGTTATTATTTCAGCAAAAAAACTAATCATTTGAATGCAGGGAGCTCGTCACGGCTTCATTAATGGGAAACAGGACGTGAAGCCGGCAGAGACGCACTCTCGTGCATCGTTCTGTTAACTTTGTGGTTTATTATTTTGAGTTGTTTGGGACGCAGTAGCAAACGGCCCTCTCACAATATATTGTTTAACAGGTCTATTGTTCACGCAATCAGGCTGCACGTATCAGAAGTCCGTTTCTGGAAAATTCTGAAATTTATGCGCTATTGCATATTAATATTTGTACTTAATCTGCTGTCTACGTGATTCAACTCCTCCTATACAATTGTATTTTACTAATGAAGAAAAACAGACTGAATGTGTGAAAGACATGACAACATTTATAGGATGCACTGAGGAGCCCAAACAGTGGCCAAGTGATGCTTATGGTCCATGATATTGGTACAGATTCTGTGTAACGAACAATTCTTTGTGACTGTATATAATTTGGACATGATGAAGGTACACTTGACAGGCTGTGGGGCTTCATTTTACCACAAAGCTAATGTTTAAACTAGCTTTATTGTGTGCCGTCGGTGCGGAAAATCTGCGTGTGTTCCTTAACATTATAGCCCAGTTCACTGTTGTTTAAAAACTTATGCGATTAACGCCGACAGTTTATTCTAATGGCATAAGTGAGATTGTGTTAACGCACTATTAATGTGTTAACTTCGACAGCCTAAGCTATATTCTTACGAACATTGGACAAAAAAAAAAAAAAAACACGGAAAAAAGTCAGCAAAATCATTGACGATGTTGACTTTCATGAACAGCTTATTGAGTCAAAAATACTCCCAAAACAACGTTCGAAGTTGGACAGATGTGCAGAATCTGTCAAAATGTATACAACCACCATTCATGCATGCTCTTTCACGATGAACACGACGCCGCTTTCGGTCCGAAACCACTAGCAATCATCCGACTTGCACACTCTTTTATCCTTTCTCATCATAATGATCCTATTTAATGTTTATTTAACCAAAGTTTATCACGTTCGTAACATTTTAACGTTCGTAACCTTTTGGACAGAAGCCACAAACTTACCCACATTCGTCCGAAATCCGTGAAATCCTGTTAACTCTTCCTGCCATGCAGAGCATGCGTGACCGAGACAATCTTATTTCTGACATGAGAACCGTTGAGACATTAAGAGATGGAAATTCAGCGTCAGAATAAAATGTTACGAGCGTTATGATTTTTGGACAGAAAATCTCTGCCCCTGTTTTATCCCGAATTATTAACAATTTATCTTGTAGCAACGCATATAAGAATTTAACCCACACAAGATGTTTTTATCGTTTTGCTATTGATATAATTACATGGAAAAATGATATCTCTGTTTCCTTTAGAATCATAGTTTAACGTTCGTAACTGTTTGGACAGAACGTGTAACGAACGTTAGTAAATGTTTCCATTGCATCGTGGTGGATTAAGGGAATTATACTTTCAGTGTTAGTAGTAGTATCTTGTAGAAGACACACCAAAATAAATATTATGCGCCAAAATTCAGGATTTTATTAAAGGAAATTAAATAAATGACTTAGGAAAAATCCAGAGGCAATGAATGTCCCACCCTGACATCCGCAATTTCTGGGGACGGAAATCAAATAAAGTCTCATTACAGATAATGCCAAGGCTTAGTGGGATACAATTAACTTTATTATTTCTTACATCTATCTTAAATAAAATAGTGAACTAAAAATAAAAAAATGACAACAACTGCCTATTATTCAATCTATATTGTTCATTACACCCCTTGTGGACAGAAACTGTGGAATCGCTCATATATTAATATCTTCTTATATGTTGGTTCTAAACAAACTTTTCTTTTGGCATCTTTATTTTTAAGTCAAAATATGATCTAGTTCCAGAGATAAAGGGACAAAAACAACATGTCTGGGTGCCAAAAAAATATATTTTTCAATGCCTATAACTCTAGAAGCACTGAAGTCAGCTAATTTTACTAACGGACCTACCGTCTTCTCAAGTCATTTTACCCCAAATCTCTGGTGAAAATTGTCATTTTGACCCCATTTTACAAAATAGTGGATTACTCCGTAAATATTCATCCATGACATTTAATATTGGGCTTTCTGCTTCATTTATGCATTTCTTTCACAAGAAAGAAAATCTAAACTTTTAGCCGGTTAAGATGACGTGGAATGACCCATCTAGATAAATCAGCCAAGCTCATTAGCTTAAACTTCATTATTAAAGTGACAGTTCACCCCAAAATTAACATTCTGTCATCATGTATTTCCAGACCTGTATGAATGTGTTTGTTCTGTTGAACACAAAGGAAGATATTCTGAATAATGTGGGGAAAGGAGTATATTTATTTCCTAATGTGGAAGTCAATGGAGCCCCAAAACAGCCGGATTACAACCTTTCTTCAGAATATCTTCCTCTGTGTCCAGAACAAACACATTCATACAGGTTTGGAACTACATGAGGATGAGTAAATGATGACACAATTTTCATTTTTGGGTGTACTGTCCCTTTAATTCACTTTTAGGTTAATGCAAAAACTGCTGCAACAACATCAGAATTGCAAACACGAAAAAAATAAAAATAAACATGCATGAATGCACACTTCATCCTGAAATAATAAAGCCCCCCTCTAGCAATGCACTAATTCTAATCTGGCATCGTATTTCCTAATGCAAGCGTTTCTGTTTTGCACTGGAGAAGACACGGACTGTTCTCCAGACGTGTTCCCGAGAGCGTCTGAAGCGCTCACTAATGACACCGTGTGTGCGGACAGCTGCTCTGAACACCAGCAAAACAAACAGCAGATCTGAGCCAGCACATGATGAGCCAAACACACGAGCTCAGGGTTCATGGGTCATCCACTGTGCTGAAACTAATCAAGACCTTTCCAAAGCCTCCAGTCCAGTCCCTTTACATGTCTTGAGCAAACCAGTGTTCATTTTCATCAGCAATCAGTCTGCAGTGATTTATTTTAAGAAACGAGTTTTTCTGCTCTTCACATTATCTCCAAATGTTTACAAAATAAATGATCTTTCCATCACAAGCGTCATTATTCAGGGACATTTACAAAGCTATTTGTACTAATTGACTAGTTCAGGCATCATTTTTACCTGAGAAAGTGTGAGAAATTAAAGTTGGATGCTACAATGACATTTAGTTGGATTCAATATAGCTCAAATACTTTCAGATGTAAACCCGGTTCCAGAAATGAGTGATTATCTTTGACAAAACAGGCCCACAGGGGATTCATTTTCACAATATAGTGGCACTAAATTTAATATTAATGAGCAACAGAATGCTGCGACTAATTTTAAAGGAGTAGTTTACTCAAAAATGAACATTTGCTGAATCTTCACAGATTTGTAGAAATGTGTCACTGCATCAGTGAATGGGTGCCGTCAGAATGAGAGTCTGATAAAAACATCATATATGATATAGAACTCAATATCATAGAGTTCATAATCCATAATAACTCCTCCTCAGTGAAAAAGAGCATCTGCTGTTGTCTCTCGTCAAAATACAGACACATATTAGTTTAGTCTTGTAAACGCTGCAGATTTCTCTCCTGATTCAGACCAGAACACTTTTCCACTGCGGAAGAGTTATTATGGATTATGAACTCTATGATATTGGAGTTAAAAACGTCTTAATGCTGGATTTGTTTCTTCTCCAGATGATAACTGATGGACTGTGGATTATTGTGATGTTTTTAATCAGACTCATTCTGACGGCACCCATTCACTGATGCAGTGACACATTTCTACAAATCTGTGAATATTCAGCAAATGTTCATTTTTGATTAAAACTACTCCTTTAAAATGATTCACAGAATTCAGTTCCTCATTAACGTTTAATTAAGTCATCAACCAATGTAAACGAACTCTAAACAGCTTTAGACGACATCCGTGAGACAGCCGTCTCGTAAACCTGTCAGCGGGAATTAGACAGACGGGTCGGCGCAAGTGACCTCGTTCACATGTGTTCACTTCATAGGGAGCGCTCCAGCACAGAGGGGTCACAAATCTCACCGCTCCTTCAAACTCGGCCGAGGAGGAATCTGCTCGATTTATAAAATAACACGGTTCTGTTATCATCACGCCCTGAAGAGGCCATGCAATGTGTTAGCAAGCAAGAATGCAAGGCCATAGAGATCCAATAACACAAATGCATCTGAAACTATACCTAAAAAAACAACATAATCTGAGATATAATGCAAACTGACTGATAAAAAGCACATTGTGCCTATAGCATGCTTCAGCCTTGACTACAGCTATCGTATGGTTTCATTAACATCATGAGTCAGTCTCGGTGCTCTCGACTTGCTCCAGCAGGTTATAATGACCTAAAGTCTGCAGAGAGACCGGTTCGTTATACGCAGAAATATGAGGCATGGAAGAGATCCGGTGTAGCAAAGACTAGAAAATCCAGTCTCACAAGCCCATCCACACGTTCTCAGACTGTCTTTAGATTCAACAGCACTGTACGAGCCGTCAGATTCACAGCGACACGGCCTTATCTGTCCATTTATCAGGTGTGCTCATATATTAATATACAAGAGAGGCACAGAAAACACTCAAAACAAGCACAAAAACTCATAAAGAGAGAGTTTTACTCTAAAGTACATGTGAAGTAATGCTCTATGATTTACAAAGAGGTAAACATTTAGTACATTTAAGGTAATCCTCAGATCTATTTAAGGTGAATTTGTAAATATGAGTCACTAAAACCTTGGGTAAATCTCAGATATTATGAGGTAAATGACAGCCATGAGTTAAAATTGAGGTAAAAATGAGGTAAATGTTAGTTAAGTGGAGATAAGATGCAAGATACAATATACTTTCTATGGTAAATGTGAGGTATAGAGGTAAATACAAGGCAAATGTGAGTTAAATTACAGGTTTGAGTTATTTACTGAGGTAAAATGACAGCAGTGAGATGAAATGGAGGTAAATGTTAGAAGAAACGGAAGGTAAATTTAGGGTAAACCTCAGAAAAACGTCATTTTGAGGTAAATGAGAGCATTGAAATCAACAGATGTGTTGCAAAGATTAGTAAAAACCAAGGTTAATTTCACACGTGAACTGTATTTTGAGGTAAATAACAGCTGAGGTAAAATACAGGTAAATATGAGGCAATTGTGACTTGAATCATAAGATGTCAATTATTTTATTACGTAACTTTGAGGTAAAAAGGTCAATAGGATGTAAAATGTGAGTGAAATCATAGATGTCAGTGAGGTAAATTACAGCAGTGAGGTAAAATAGAGGTAAATATGAATAAAATCACAAATGTCAGTTATTTTCTGTGGTAAACATGAGGCTAATGCGAGTTAAATCCCAGATGTAAGTGGTTGTTTGACGTAAATGACAGCAGTGAGGTAAAATAGAGGTAAATATGAGATAAATATAAGGCAACTGTGAGTGAATTCACATGTCACTTACTTTCTGAGGTAAAATTGAGGTAAATGAGGCAAATGTGCTAAATCACAGGTGTCACTTAGTTTCTAATATAAATGTGAAGGTAAAATATAGGTAAACGTAATTAAATTCATATATGCCTCATATTTAAATCAGAAAATAACTGAAATATGTGATTCAACTCATGTCTCAGTTCTTTTCTAAGCTAAATGTCAGGTAAATATGGTATAAATTGTGAGTCAAATCAACGATGTCAGTGAGGTAAACTACAACAGTGAGGTAAAAAAAGTAGTAAATATGAGGTAAATGCATGTTAAAGCACAGATGTAAGTGGTTATCTGAGGTAAATGACAGCAGTGATGTAAAATAGAGGTAAATATGAGATAAATATAATCAGTTATTTTCTGAGGTAAATGAGAGGTAAAATTGAAGCAAATATGAGTTAATATAAGCCAAATGTGAGTGAAATCACAAGTGCCAGTCGTTTTTTGAGGTAAATGACAGAATTGATGTAAAACTAAGGTAAACATGAGGCAAATGTGAGTCTCAGATGTTAGTGAGGTAATGACAGCAGTGGGTTGAATCTCAAATTGGCGGCAAATTCTGAGGTAAACAGCAGCAAGCTGAGGTAAATCTCAGTCAGGCGGGAGAGACATTCTGAGGAAAACAGCAGCAGACAGGTAAAGATGAGGTAAAGATGAGGTAAAAATCACCTTGGCTTTGCCGGCCTGTAGTTTCCTCTGTCGCTCCTCGTCTTCCATCATCTCTGCGGTTCCTGCAGTTTAAACACGGAGAGACGCGCGTCAGAAAAGCGCCGCACGCCTGGCGCTAAACTCGGAGCGCTGACGTGTGCGTCCGCTTCGGCTCAGACGGGAAATCTTTGGGAATTCTTCAGTGTTTTACTCGGGCTTTTCTGTCACCGTCGTCGCCATGTTTCTCCACGTAAACACACGAGACTCGCGGCGCGGTGACGTCACGACGCACGCGGCCGCTTTAAAGCCACACAATATCAGTTACTGTAATATGTGCAGCATGCAAATACAAGTGATTTATAATTGTTTATTAGCTATATGATTGACATTTTTGTATATCGTTCTGTATTTATGATCCATATTATTTTTTTTGTATTGTCCAGTTGCACATATCTTATTAAATATATAATTAAAGACACAGAGGTCTGTTTTAAACACAGTAATCACCTCTTTATTGGTATCCTATATATATAAAAAAAAAAGCGTAACAAAATATGTTTCGCTAACATTCATTTTTACGTTATGAAAGCGTTATTTCTGAATGTTTCACCTATTTTAAACAGCTTTGTTTGTATGGATATTTTCTTAGATTTATTATAAAGCGTAACAAGGATACTGGATATTTTTTAGCAATTAAATTTTTTGGTTTTTCTATATTTTAAAAGCATTTTTCTTGGTTATTAGGGTTAACATTATGGAAACATTAATATTCTCTGAAGGTGTTTTTGGTTAAATGAATGATACATTTGATCACTTTACAACATTATGGGATGTTCTCGAAACAGTCTGAACATTTAGACAAACTCAAATGATGTATAGCCTAAATAATGTAATATAACTTCTTGTATTAAAAACAATCAATCAAGCCCTGCTCATATTTAAAAAGTAACGCAAAAGTATTGTAACGCATTACCTTCCATAAAAAGTAACTAAGTAACGTAATTAGTTACTTTTTTAGGGAGTAACGCAATATTGTAACGCATTACTTTTAAAAGTAACTTTCCCCGACACTGATTATTGTTGTTCAGCGTGAGACAAAGGATGCAATGTTGATGCGTGCATGCACAGTAAGCCGGGGTAGGACAATCACCGGAGGACGGATGGAGAGAAGCGTGTCCTGTGTCCTGCTCGTCTGAGGTGAAGCACATACCTGCAGCGGGAGATGGAGATGGAGATGGAGATGGAGATGGAGCTCTATTCCCTCGGCCGGACGGAGCTGAACAGCTGATGGTTTGGCAGATCTTGAACTCCACCCATCTTCTCTTGGACATCCTTCACTCGCCGCAGGTCCCCTGTGACCCTCTGCTCGGAGACCCAGGAGCGCCGGCGGCTTGGCCCTTCACTCGCCGCAGGTCCTGCTCGGAGACCCAGGAGCCCCGGCGGCTTGGCCCTTCACTCTCCGCAGGTCCTGCTCGGAGACCCAGGAGCGCCGGCGGCTTGGCCCTTCACTCTCCGCAGGTCCTGCTCGGAGACCCAGGAGCGCCGGCGGCTTGGCCCTTCACTCTCCGCAGGTCCTGCTCGGAGACCCAGGAGCGCCGGCGGCTTGGCCCTTCACTCTCCGCAGGTCACACCTGTGAACCTCTGCTCGGAGACCCAGGAGCGCCGGAGGCTTGGCCCTTCACTCTCCGCAGGTCCCCTGTGAACCTCTGCTCGGAGACCCAGGAGCGCCGGCGGCTTGGCCCTTCACTCTCCGCAGGTCCCCTGTGAACCTCTGCTCGGAGACCCAGGAGCACCGGCGGCTTGGCCCTTCACTCTCCGCAGGTCCCCTGTGAACCTCTGCTCGGAGACCCAGGAGCGCCGGCGGCTTGGCCCTTCACTCTCCGCAGGTCCCCTGTGACCCTCTGCTCGGAGACCCAGGAGCACCGGAGGCTAGGCCCTTCACTCTCCGCAGGTCCTGCTCGGAGACCCAGGAGCCCGGAGGCTTGGCCCTTCACTCTCCGCAGGTCCCCTGTGACCCTCTGCTCGGAGACCCAGGAGCGCCGGCGGCTTGGCCCTTCACTCTCCGCAGGTCACACCTGTGAACCTCTGCTCGGAGACCCAGGAGCGCCGGAGGCTTGGCCCTTCACTCTCCGCAGGTCCTGCTCGGAGACCCAGGAGCACCGGAGGCTTGGCCCTTCACTCTCCGCAGGTCCTGCTCGGAGACCCAGGAGCACCGGCGGCTTGGCCCTTCACTCTCCTCAGGTCCCCTGTGAACCTCTGCTCGGAGACCCAGGAGCCCGGAGGCTTGGCCCTTCACTCTCCGCAGGTCACACCTGTGAACCTCTGCTCGGAGACCCAGGAGCGCCGGCGGCTTGGCCCTTCACTCTCCGCAGGTCCCCTGTGACCCTCTGCTCGGAGACCCAGGAGCCCCGGCGGCTTGGCCCTTCACTCTCCGCAGGTCACACCTGTGAACCTCTGCTCGGAGACCCAGGAGCGCCGGCGGCTTGGCCTGTCTATTATTAATGTGAGCGCAGCACGGATCGGGTTCAGACACACTTCTGTGCAGCGAGGAAACCATGGAGATGAACAATGATATTTTACTCCTCCTTCAACTTTACAGACAATTCCTTCAAGCCTAAAATATGCCTAACTCAAAATACACTGAAAACAATGATTACTAATTTAAAAATATAAAATAATTTTATGGTAATTTGATGCAAAAAAAAACATTTTAGCTATATTTTAAAACATGTTGAAAGCTAATCAGCTCAATGTGTTTATTTAAATGCAGCTCAAATTAATCGATTGCAACCACTTAGTTAATTAGAGAACACGTATTCACTATTACCTATAACTCTTCCCTCAGTACACTCATAATGTGTTAATAATATCTAATCTATTAATAGTTAGTACGTTTAGGTGTTGGGTGGAATTAGAAATGCAGAATAAGGCATTAATATGTGCTTAATTACTACTAATAAATGACTAATATTCCAGTAATATGCATGCTAATAAGCAATAAGAGACCCTAAAATAAAGTGTTACCAGTAAATTAAATGCATAATATTTTCAGTGTATGGGAAATTGCTGTAATTTAGTTTTTTTAATAAATACAGAGAAGTCATATTAATGCAAGTTATGCAAGAGTTATGGAGAAATAAGATATTAAAATATTAAAGAAATAAAAAACAGATTATCAGTATTTCACATCAATTTAAATTGACATAAATACATTATATTATTTAATTATTCAATATCTACATTTAATATTTAAGAATAATAAAATAATTAATGTTAAATTGCGTTTCTTAATCTATTTGTAGCATTTGATCACGATACATTTATTTATTTACAGTTTTTATAATTTTTTTTAACTTCATATTTGATTACTTAACTCTAAATATCATACATAAAATTCAGATTTTCCCATATTTACTGTATGATCCATATATTTAATCATATTACATACGCTGAGATGTGGAATGATTTGAAGCTGTAAATAAAACAAGGATTATTAGAAATTGAATTCAAATTAAAACAAAGAAATGGCAAGTTTGAATTAAACATTAATCAAAGACAGAAATAATATCTAGTAAACTTACTCCAATATGCTTGTTTTAGTTATTGTGAGTCCCAGCATGAGTTCACGTGTTATTGCTGAATGCTTCTGAATGATTTCTCCAGATCCCCGCTGAATTCATAATAACAGGGTGGTGTAAGTCATGTAAACTCTCAGGTGTTCAGCAGAAACAAGCGTTAGATCTCGTGCAGCACGAGCCGAACCGGTGAAGCGCGTCCGTGCTATCGTCTCACCGAGGCTCGTCTCAGTAATGAACGGGATCTGGAGCCGGATCAAATATGCATGAGACAGAGACACCTGGCATCCGGACCAGGAGAGCATCGGACTCAGATGAACCCAGCTTCTTCTGTGCAGTCAATGAAGTAAAGTCAAAGCTTGTTTCTGCCACGGGACAACCAAGGGACAGTTTATCTTCAGTGTCGGGGGGGTAATGCATTACAAGTAACACGAGTCATGTAATAATATTACTTCTTTCAAGTAACTAGTAAAGTAACGCATTACTTTTTAATTTACAAGAAAATATCTGAGTTACTTTTCTCCATTTATTGACTGAGTGTGCCGTGTGAACATGATCTTACTGTAGATCTAATCTAGACTAAATATGAACGTGTATTAATTCATCCCACTCACAAAAAACAGATTCAGTATTCATCAAAATGAATTAAAACAGTGAAATACAAACTCAGAATATGACGCAAACCTGCAATAATTAAACATGTTAAACAACACAAATATATCTAATCTCATTTTATTAACCGTTGTGTTTTCTGCTGATCTTTGATGATCAGTTCAATCATAATAATAATAAAACATGACTTTATATACACTAACAATTGTGCTTCGTTGTTGTTTATTTGCAAAAAAAATTGATATAAAGTATATTCCAGGCTGGAAACAAAATAAAACAGACCTAAATTCAGAATTCAGAGAGAAAAGACATAAGTCATAATTTGTGGAAGAAAGTCAGAATTGTGAGATGAAGACGAGTTCAGAGACAGAAGTTAGATTTGATCAACACAAGCTCAGAATTCAGAGGGAAAAAATAGAATTAGAATTAAGTTAGAATTGTTAGATGTTAACCCAGGACTGTGAGTAGATACAATGTTGCGATTATGAGACTGTGGCGGGAACAGGATTCAATGGTAAATATCATAAACATGGTATTTCAAAGTGTATTTCTTAATGTAGCGCATTACTGAGGTGTTAATAAGGCAACAATAATAATGAGGGTTATTATAATGTGTCGACTGGAGAGAGCTGAAGAGCGCTCGTTCCTTCGGAGCGGCAGGCGGCGCTGTTCTCGATCCGAACATACACGAACACTCCCGAGGACACCCGAGAAAATCCGAACACACCCGAGGATACCCGAGGACACCCGAACACGCCCGAGTCACCGAGCGGCGCACGTGTGCAGAGCTGGTAGGTCAGATCTGATGTTTACTGTACTGACTGCGCGTTCACACCGCCGCCCGCGAGAGCGTCAGAACCCGCGCTGCCAGGCAGCAACGCTGTAGAATATGGAAAGCCAAATGGTTCAGAATTCGCCTGGTTTTCACCGCCGTATGATTATTAAAACGCCGTTTTCATAACGCCGCAAGGCGTTAAATAAGCGCCGTTAGGCGATAAGTTAACGGCAGACGCCACCACGCGTTAAAATAACGCCAGGCGCCGACCGACGTTAAGTTAACGCCACACGCCACTTAAGATGCAGATTTATTCGCTTATCTACATGGACACACCTCTCATGGCTACGAGGAATCTACGGCAAGTCTGAGCATCCAGTTTGCTACAGCGCGAAGATGGCAAGGAGAGCTTTTGTTTTGCAGTGTAAACACACTTATAACTTCGTTTAATGGATTTACATTGCATGCATTTTCAGTATTGCATTCATTTAAAGTTCTACAATTGTTTAAAGACATATGTCCCAATTCAAAAATCATCTGTGTGCTATAACAGGGATATTTTTCTGAACATTGTACTATTAGTTTGTTATTATAATGTCATGGTTTAAATTGTGTAATTAACTTGATTTATAGGGCGAATTACTATATTTTCTTTAAAGTATTTACATATAGATAAATAGACAGACAGATATATGAGGACCCAATAAAAAAAAAACCAGAAAAAAAAACAGAATTATGGCTCACAGACTGGCATAAAGTTGGTTTGACGTTGGACGTTCGATATTCGCAAATTTAGGGACCGTCTCTAAAGTTACTGAAAACAAATTATTTACATTTTATTTTAATAAATATAATAAATGTAAAAGGTGCACATTATAGTTGATACCTAGATGTAAATTTTACAGTTGTTTTGATGAATGTAAGTAATTCTGCTCATATGGTATTGAAGTTAGAAATATGTATACCAATATCGCATGTAACATTAGAGATGGTCCCTAAATATGCGAATATCGAACATCCAACGTCAAGCCAACTTTATGCCAGTCTGTGAGCCATAATTCTCTGAACATTTCACTATTAGTTTAAAGACCGTATAAAGTGCTAATTTTAAAAACAGAGCCTGGTGCTATAAAAGGGATTTTTTTTCTGAGTACTTTACTATTAGTTTATTATCATGTCATGAGTTAATAAATATATTTTCTTTCAATTACATTTTGTGCTGTGCAGAAGGTATTTGTTAAGATACACTTTTTTATTTTGTTTTATATTTTGTTTTATTTTATTGAACAAAATTCATGTGCATTTACACTTCACAGTATACAGTGTTTAAAACCATTTTTGCCATCTTCGCGCTGTAGCAAACTGGATGCTCAGACTTGCCGTAGATTCCTCGTAGCCATGAGAGGTGTGTCCATGTAGATAAGCGAATAAATCTGCATCTTAAGAGGCGTGTGGCGTTGGAGCCCCGGAGGCTTGGCCCTTCACTCTCCGCAGGTCCCCTGTGACCCTCTGCTCGGAGACCCAGGAGCCCCGGAGGCTTGGCCCTTCACTCTCCGCAGGTCCTGCTCGGAGACCCAGGAGCGCCGGAGGCTTGGCCCTTCACTCTCCGCAGGTCACACCTGTGAACCTCTGCTCGGAGACCCAGGAGCACCGGCGGCTTGGCCCTTCACTCTCCACAGGTCCTGCTCGGAGACCCAGGAGCCCCGGCGGCTTGGCCCTTCACTCTCCGCAGGTCCCCTGTGAACCTCTGCTCGGAGACCCAGGAGCGCCGGAGGCTTGGCCTGTCTATTATTAATGTGAGCGCAGCACGGATCGGGTTCAGACACACTTCTGTGCAGCGAGGAAACCATGGAGATGAACGTTACATTGTCAGAAAAATGATATTTTACTCCTCCTTCAACTTTACAGACAATTCCTTCAAGCCTAAAATATGCCTAACTCAAAATACACTGAAAACAATGATTACTCATTTAAAAATATTAAAATGTTTATGGTAATTTGATGCAAAAAAAACATTTTAGCTATATTTTAAAACATGTTGAAAGCTAATCAGCTCAATGTGTTTATTTAAATGTAGCTCAAATTAATCGATTGCACCCACTTACCTTAAAACAATTAGTTAATTAGAGAACACGTATTCACTATTACCTATAACTCTTCCCTCAGTACACTCATAATGTGTTAATAATATCTAATCAATTAATAGTTAGTACGTTTAGGTGTTGGGTGGAATTAGAGATGCAGAATAAGGCATTAATATGTGCTTAATTACTACTAATAAATGACTAATATTCTAGTAATATGCATGCTAATAAGCAATTAAGAGACCCTAAAATAAAGTGTTACCAGTAAATTCAATGCATCATTTTTTCAGTGTATGGGAAATTGCTGTAATTTAGTTTTTTTAATAAATACAGAAAAGTCATATTAATGCAAGTTATGCAAGAGTTATGGAGAAATAAGATATTAAAATATTAAATAAATAAAACAGATTATCAGTATTTCACATCAATTTAAATTGACATAAATACATTATATTATTTAATTATTCAATATCTACATTTAATATTTAAGAATAATAAAATAATTAATGTTAAATTGCGTTTCTTAATCTATTTGTAGCATTTGATCACGATACATTTATTTATTTACAGTCTTTATTAATTTTTTTAACTTCATATTTGATTACTTAACTCTAAATATCATACATAAAGTGTAGATTTTCCCCATAATTACGGTATGATCCATGTACATTAATCATATTACATACGCTGAGATGTGGAATGATTTGAAGCTGTAAATAAAACAAGGATTATTAGAAATTGAATTCAAATTAAAACAAAGAAATGGCAAGTTTGAATTGAACATTAATCAAAGACAGAAATAATATCTAGTAAACTTACTCCAATATACAGCTTGTTTGAGTTATCGTGAGTCCCAGCATGAGTTCATGTGTTATTGCTGAATGCTTCTGAATGATTTCTCCAGATATAACAGGTTGGTGTAAGTCATGTAAACTCTCAGGTGTTCAGCAGAAACAAGCGTTAGATCTCGTGCAGCGCGAGCCGGACCTGTGAAGCGCGTCCGTGCTATCGTCTCACCGAGGCTCGTCTCAGTAATGAACGGGATCAAATATGCATGAGACAGAGACACCTGGCATCCGGACCAGGAGAGCATCGGACTCCTATAAAGTATAAAGTATATTCCAGGCCGGAAACAAAATAAAACAGACCTAAATTCAGAATTCAGAGAGAAAAGACATAAAGTCATAATTTGTGGAAGAAAGTCAGAATTGTGAGATAAAGACGAGTTCAGAGACAGAAGTTAGATTTGATCAATACAAGCTCAGAATTCAGAGGGAAAAATAGAATTAGAATTAAGTTAGAATTGTTAGATGTTAACCCAGGACTGTGAGTAGATACAATGTTGCGATTATGAGACTGAGGCGGGAACAGGATTCAATGGTAAATATCATAAACATGGTAAATATCATAAACATGGTATTTCAAAGTGTATTTCTTAATGTAGCGCATTACTGAGGTGTTAATAAGGCAACAATAATAATGAGGGTTATTATAATGTGTTGACTGGAGAGAGCTGAAGAGCGCTCGTTCCTCCGGAGCGGCAGGCCCTGTTCGATCGAACATCACGAACACGCCCGTGGATACCGAGAAAACGAGGATACAACAGCCGGGTATAAAAACCGAACATACACGAACACACCCGAGGATACCCGAGAAAACCCGAACACGCCCGAGGATACCCAAGGACACCCGAACACGCCCGAGAAAACCCGAACACACCCGAGGACACCCGAGTCACCGAGCGGCGCACGTGTGCAGAGCTGGTAGGTCAGATCTGATGTTTACTGTACTGACTGCGCGTTCACACCGCCGCCCGCGAGAGCGTCAGAACCCGCGCTGCCAGGCAGCAACGCTGTAGAAAGACTCGTGGACGCGCTGACGTAGATCGGATGCTTGTCATGTATTTAAAGGAGCCGCAACACAAACAAGCACGTTGATCTTGTGCAGACTGAACACAAGTAGAGTAAAGGTTAACCTCATGACATATTTTAAATGTGAAAGTAAGAAATTAATAGATGGAAACTTAATAATTATAGTTGCATGTTTGCTAACGAAATAAACAATTAAAAGCCATTTGTGTGGTGTGGCTTTTGTGTTCATGGTTCATTTCAACATGCACGTTTACTAGCTTTGGTCTTTAATTAGCATTTTGTGCATTACATACTGTCCTGGTTGAAGTGGAGCCTTAATGTAATTGGTCAAATCGATGTTGTTTTGAGGAATTTAATCGCATTCCCTCTGAAAAAAATATTCCTGTGGCTCAGTGGTAAAGCATTGCGTTAGCAGCGCAAAGGTTGTGGGTTCAATTCCCAGGGAACACAATGTATAGCCTGAATGCACTGTAAGTCGCTTTGGATAAAAGCGTCTGCTAAATGCATAAATGTACAAACAAAACTAATGTGGTCGGAACCAATGTTCACAGTGCTGTGTTCTCTGGATCCTCTCGAGCGGAGGACTTCTACATTCTGATTGGTTGCCACCGAACCGCGTCATAGCTCATTACCATAAACTGACCTGATTTCAAAACTAATGATTACCTTTTTTTTCACTTAATAGGATATTTTTACGTTTATTTATTAATTAGCAGTTAGTTTAATTTGTTTCATTATGCACTATTTTGTTCGATTATGCATATATAGTAAGCCATACGTTTAACATTAATCTGTATGTGTTTATTTAGGCAATGGGATCACTTGGGGTCCTAAGTGGACCTGATTTCTCATGACACCGGCTCTGTCCCAAACGGAACACTTCATGTGCACTTGCGCTCTTGAAATGTCCGCCGCGTGCGCGTGTCCGTTAATTCCACGAGACCGTAGAGTGTCCCATTCCTCATTATAGCGTTCAGAAGAGTGCACGCGAGCGACCGTTACACGCGCCCTCGATCCGCACTTCTGCAGACTTCTACCCGACAGTCAAAGCGGCATTACGTCACGTGACTCGGAGGAAGACCGCGAGGGTTTAGGGTGCCATTTGGGACACGGCCACATTGAAAATGAATGACTTCCGGCCATTTTGACGCTCTCGCCGCCTGCGAAGAACACACGCGGATAGTCAACAGTGTTCCCGGATCATGTTTAAAGACATGTATGTATAAATCAGTGTGTTATTGATCTTTTCATCGATTCATTTCTATACAGGCGCTTTGTAAACAGCTCTAGGTGTTTAAACATCAAGTGTATTGTTGTTGATATATGAATGTATGCTCTTGATCTGACTTATATATACAGATTTAATATATGTATGTAATTATGAATACTATATGTATCATGTGCTGAGGTATATGTTATTGCAACTTCTGGATTTATGTGTCAAAATCAGTTTTAAGAGGCGAAATCTACCCTATTATATTTAAAATACATTAATTTTATACTAAATATAGTTCAAAATCTATTATCATATAACTCCAGAGTTACTGATATAAAAACTTAAAAACTTAATTGCAATATTGCTTGTGCACAATGTGCTTTTCTCAAGAAGTTTAGAAATGTGTTTTAATGTCACTTTTGATGATAATCATGTGATTTTTGGATAATATCAGACTTTAAATGCAAGATATGAAGTACAGTTCCAGTTTAGCACAATCAAATATACCAAAATCGCACAATTAAACTGCTAAATGAGTTATACTTTA
The DNA here is from genome assembly GCA_027422435.1 of Schizopygopsis pylzovi. Lineage (NCBI taxonomy): Eukaryota > Metazoa > Chordata > Actinopteri > Cypriniformes > Cyprinidae > Schizopygopsis > Schizopygopsis pylzovi. The sequence goes on along the minus strand of CM049818.1, from coordinate 1,175,215 downwards.
GCAGTTTAGTACACTAAAAGCACATTTTATTAAGTACATAAAAAGGTATTTGTAGTACACTACTTGTATATTTCCAATACATTTATGTTTGGGTTCGTATTACAGTGTGTTTTGAAAATAAACATAAACGTGACCGAAAGAGGACCGTTAGATGCTAATCTGAGCTAAAGTTGTGAATTATCGGTTGCTTCACTGTAAATATAGAGCACAATATTCTGCATAAATCGAGGGAATTAATCTGTATTTATGTTTTGAGTTTGACGTCAGAAATGACCGTATAATGAGCTTTCTGTTGTGTACGCATGTATTGTTTACAGTGCGATTGGTTTTTACAGCATGATAAATAAACAAACTTGCATGAGATCTTCAACAGTAATATCTAGCGATGCACGATATTGGATTTTGCTGATATTTTTCTAATAATATCGTATATCGATAACGATATATATCGATATATCGATACCGATATATTTCACTTTGTATGGAAACAACACCAAATCTCTCCTGTGTGGGAATTATAAACTAAATATTTTACATTATGCTTAGTTTTTAACTTATTTGTTAGGATTAAATACACAATAATGACGTTATTTTATAATGACCGCACATTGAAGCTTTGAAAACAGCTATATATTAATATTAGCATTTATTTCTTTCAGAAAGACGCAGTTAAGCTTAATTTTATTGTTAGTTTGTAGATGGTTTAAAGCAAAAAAGTTCTGAAAATATTTTAGAGCGCGTGATTTGTTTGAAAAAAAATCAAACATAAATCAATATGTAGTGTTTTTTCATGTAAGCTACAGCTCATGAGTATCAATTACTGCTTTATTTAATTGTTATTTGTGTTATCTCTATTATGACACAGATGTGCTGAACGATGTTCCAGAGGCAGATCCTGCACTTCCTGCGGCTCGCCGGCGGACGCGCATCACTTCCTGTGACGTCCCGCCCCTGCAGCTCCAAGCCGACCAATCACGAGCCTCCTCCGGAGAACGAGTCCCTCCTGGAGAACCTCTCCATCCTGGGAGTGGACCTCGCCTCGGCCCGCAGGCGTCAGCCGGGCGTCTTGAGGAGACTCCTGACCAACGAACAAGGCCTGGCTCTGTTCCTGAAGAGCAAAGGAGCGGATCCGGAGACGATCGCCAGCATCATCTCACGCTTCCCGCGCTCCATCACGCGCTCCTGCGAACACCTGGAGGAGCGCTGGAGGCTCTGGAGGAACGTCTTCACCAGCGACGCCGAGGTGGTGGAGATCCTGACGCGATCGCCCGAGTCCTTCTTCCGCTCGAGCGACAACAAGAACCTGGAGGAGAACATCGGCTTCTTGAGGATGCTGGGAATGACTGGAAAAGACCTCCACCGGCTTTTAACCACCGCTCCGCGGACCTTCTCCAACAGCGTGGAGCTCAATAGAAACATGGTTGAGTTGCTGAAGAGCGTCTGCGTTAGTTTCGACGGGAACGATCCGGAGCGTTTCGCTCGAACGGTTATCTCCAGAAACCTGTACGTCTTCATCCGCAGCACGAACCGGATCCGATCTAACGTGGATTTTCTGTCCGGCTCGTTGAGGTTGAGTAACGCCGAGGCGCTGGGTTTATTCCAAACCCACGGCGCGCAGATCCTCGACGTCTCTCACGAGAGCCTGAAGAAACACTTCCAGAGCCTGCGCACCAAGCTGAGCTCGCTGGGCTGCGACGAGGACGACTTCAAGAGGATGATCTTGAACTACTCTCCGGTGCTGTACGCCTCGTCCCAGCGGCTGAACGAGAAGCTGGACTGTCTGATGGACGCCGGGATCCTCGCGCAGCAGGTCGTGCGCAAACCCAAAGTCCTGGACTTCAGCACGGACTGCATCCGGCGCCGTCTGAACGAGCTCGACGCACTGGGCTACGACTTCCAGAAGAGCGGCATCGCCGTGTTAGACTCGAGCAAGAAACGCTTCCTCGCTAAACTAGAGCGACTGAGCTCGGCGGAGAGCGACGACTGACGCTTCAATGCGTTTAAAATGATTCGTTTACGTCCAAACGAGGACTGTTTGTAAACAAAGACAATAAATGAGCTGAAATGCACTAGAAGACCGAATATATTGTTTGTTATGAATTAAAACCACTGTTTTGTAGCTTGTTCTTGTTTAATTTAACCATAAATGTGACTATGGAGCACAAAACCAGTCATAAGCGTCGATTTTTGTGAAATTGAGATGTATGCATCATCTGAAAGATGAATAAATCATATTTCCATTAATGTATGGTTTGGACAATATTTGTAAATCTGGAATCTGAGGGTGTGAAAAAATCTAAATATTGAGAAAATCATCTTTAAAGTTGTTCAAATTAAGTCTTAGCAATGCATATTAATAATAAAAAATTACGTTTTGATATATTTATGGTAGAAATATCTTCATGGAGCATGATCTTAATATCTAATGATTTTTGGCATAAAATAAAAATGTATAATTTTGACCCATACAATGTGTTGTTGAATATAGCTGTGCTGCTTATGACTGCTTCTGTGCTGCAGAGACACATATTCATCAATACTGATGATTTTTTCCATTATAAATTGGATTATCAGCATAACAATTTGAGAGAAAAATGTATTGAAAAATGTCAGCATTGCATATGTATTTAAATGAACACGGGCTTACGGCAAAACTACCAGCAAATTGGACAAAAATACTAAACTATATATTTTTTTAAGTGAAATTTAACAGAATAAAGTGTCGATTTGTATCATTAAATTAATGTTGCATCGGATTTATTTTAGCGTTGTGCATTATAACCAATCACACACGACTGTGTTGAGCTTAGGAACGTGCAGCGGCCAATCAGAAGCGATCAGATGAGTCACCGCTGTTTCTTTAACATCATCGGTAACAGTCAAATACAGGGCTGAACTGGGATTGGGCAGCATAACAATAATATAGCATAAATATATATAATATATAAGCGCTAGGCTAGCTGCGGTACTCGCTTTTATACGGTTACAGCTATTTCAAGTCATTTGTTCATCATAAAGTATTATATTTTATATTCTCATTAAAGTGATTGGTTGTTTATTTTGGTCTGTTATTTATAAACACGTGTACTGTCTCTTTAAGAGCATTAAACACACTATATTATGTAGCTTGGTCTTTAATTTTATGCTGATTTTTTTAACCATATTTGCATAAATACTGATAATTAAATTTTTCATTACAAAATGGATTATGAGCATAACAAATTTTAATTGAAAACGTGAATTTCAGTATTGCATATTTGTGCAATCAATGTATCTTCTGTCCATTCATTTAATTATTTGATATATATATATATATATTAATTATAAAACGGTTGCTTTTTTAATTAAAAAAACCCAAAACACAAGTTTTATGCATTTATAGACTAATTTAACGAGACGTAAAACAACAGTGTGTTAAACTAATCCACATTTAATTGTATTTGATGATTAGTTAATTGCATTTAAAATATGATTGCATTTAATAAAGCATCAAAGATGTTTCTATGGAAGCATATGTGTAGAAAATGCTGTATTTAAATGTACATTTTCTACATATTTAGTGCAAAATAATATTATATCATTTAAATATGCCGTTTTCTACACTAGTTTTAATATGCATATTAAAAACATGCATTTTCATCGTCAGATAATTGTAGCAAAATGCAGTTTTTTTAAATATGCATATTAAAATGAGTGAAGAAATTTAAATGCTATAATTTAATATTCATTTTGCACTAAATATGTATGTGGAAATGTGCTTTTAATACAGAAATACATATTGCATTTTTGCTACACATTGTGTTGCAGCTGCGCAGTTCTGACCAGCAGGCGTCACCAGTGAGCGGAAGCGGAACTGTGTCGCGTGCGCTCGTGTTTCCGGTCGGACTCATTAGAGCGTCGCGCGGCTGCAGATCGCATGTGCAGAGGAACTTCAGGCGGGTGAGTTATGATCTGTAATTATGATCAGAAGAGTGCTGTGTGATCGGTGTTTTAGACACATGCACACATTCTGCACGTCATCGTTATAGATGTATCATCTGAAGGCCAGCTGTAATATTAATGACTTTTATTTAACCTAATTATTTTGCAATTATCATTTTCTCCTCTGGCCCTACAGTCAAACTGTAAATAATGTATTATAACACTTGTTTACAATATGATCCTCGTGTAACGGACCCTATAATATACCCCCCCCCCATTTATTAATAATAATATTTGTCTAAAAAATTAATTTTCCTACACATTATAGTTTTGTACAGTTATTAATTTGTTTCATCTTAGGTCACAGAAAGTAACATTAAGGCAAATATTGTAATATAATACCAATAATATAGATATACACATATTAATTCAGATTAGGAAAAAAGAAAACACTAGTCATAAATAGTTATACATTAAAATATAAAAATAAATAAAATATTCTAATTTATTTTATGTATTTATTTATTGATTACTTTTCTATTTTATGTTATAACTGTTAATCTATTTGTATTCATTCTAATCAAGTTTTCATCCATTCATTAATTGAAAAATATTAGTAATTTATTTTAATAATGTATTTTTAATTTATAAAAAAAATTATCAATTTTTATTTAGTTTAAATAATGTTATTTAGTTAGATTCTTTGATCTATTTTTATTTAAATCCAATTATTGTTCATTAATTTTAAACACGTTTGATTGGTTAATCTGAATCTGTATTTGTGAATCTCTTGTTGTGTAATGTGTGGAGCCGCTGAGTTATGATGCTAACACGTGAAGAGCTGGTGATGATGTCACGCGTTTGGTTTCAGAGCACTTCCTGTTTGAAGCACACGAGCAGAGCTTTGACTTGTGTTGAGGATGGAGTCGTCTGTGGAGCTGGAGAGAGGCGCCGCTGCTATTAAACAGCAGTATGTTCATGTGCTTCTATTCTGATTATGATGATAATTAGGGATGCACCACATATCGGCCACCATATCAGTATCGGCCATATCGGTATCATTTTTTCTGTTATCGGTATCGTTTTTCTGTAATCAGTATCGGCCATATCGGTATCATTTTTTCTGTTATCGGTATTGGCCATAACGGTATCGTTTTTTCCGTTATCGGTATCGTTTTTCTGTTATCAGTATCGGCCATATCGGTATCATTTTTTCTGTTATCGGTATCGTTTTTCTGTTATCAGTATCGGCCATATCGGTATCATTTTTTCTGTTATCGGTATTGGCCATAACGGTATCGTTTTTTCCGTTATCGGTATCGTTTTTCTGTTATCAGTATCGGCCATATCGGTATCATTTTTTCCGTTATCGGTATCGTTTTTCTGTTATCAGTATCGGCCATATCGGTATCATTTTTTCCGGTATCGTTTTTCTGTTATCAGTATCGGCCATATCGGTATCATTTTTTCTGTTATCGGTATCGTTTTTTTCTGTTATCGGTGTCATTTTTTCTGTTAACGGTATAATTTTTTCTGTTATCAGTATCGGCCATATCGGTATCATTTTTTCTGTTATCGGTATCGTTTTTTCTGTTATCGGTATCGTTTTTCTGTTATCGGTATCATTTTTTCCTGTTAACGGTATAATTTTTCTGTTATCAGTATCGGCCATATCGGTATCGTTTTTCTGTTATCAGTATCGGCCATATCGGTATCATTTTTTCTGTTATCAGTATCGTTTTTTCTTCTTTTATCGGTATCATTTTTTCTGTTATCAGTATCGGCCATATCGGTATCATTTTTCTGTTATCGTTATTGGCCATATCGTTATAATTTTTTCTGTTATCGGTATCGTTTTTTCTTTTATCGGTATCATTTTTTCTGTTATCAGTATCGGCCATATCGGTATAGTTTTTCTGTTATCAGTATCGGCCATATCGGTATCGTTTTTCTGTTATCAGTATCGGCCATATCGGTATCATTTTTTCTGTTATCAGTATCGGCCATATCGGTATCGTTTTTCTGTTATCGGTATCATTTTTTCTGTTATCAGTATTGGTCATATCGGTATCAGTTTTCTTTTATCGGTATCGGCCATGTCGGTATCAGTTTTTCTGTTATCAAATTTGGCCGATATCTTTAAGCTGATAAATAATGCATTATTTCCTTCAGAGACACTTCAGATGTGCGCGGTTCACCATGATGTTTTTGAAATGCTTGAAATATGATTGGAATCACTTTGAAAAAGGACACTTATGTGCAACATGTGCAAATACACTTATGTGCAGAGCAAGTCTGTCATAAAGGCTACATAAAATTATAATAAAAACATTACTGTAAATGACGTGTAATCTTTGTGCGCTGTGCGTTGAGCGCGTCCACGACAGAGCTACACCTCCATGACAGTTAAGTTCGCTTGTGCATTTGCAGCCTTTTGTGTAATTATACGTAGTAATATTGTGTTTATTTTATGTATATCTGCTTTATCTCATATAAATGCATTTGGTTAATTAATAGAGCATTAATAGAGTACAGTTTGCCGGTGATCATCTTTAGCTCGGCGCACGCAGCTCAAACAGCAGCGCACAACTAATAACTATGATCGGGACGGTCGTGTATATAATATTCTAATGAGAACATTATTATAATAAAAGGTTGTGAATTCTTTGGGTTTAGTTGCTGTGATTCAGTGCGTTTTACGGGAAGCCAAGTGCACGAGTTACACATCTGACTAGCACATAACTTAGTTCCAAACAACTTGTGCATATATAAGTTGTAATATTATGTTTATGTTCTATAAATATCTGATTCTCATGTAGCCTAATTAACCGGCTATAACAAGCGCTTCAGTTGCCGGTGTTCATTCAGCTTCTATTTAAAACAGTGGTAGCCTATTCATTTGTTTAGCATTATTAATAATAACCACCACTTTTATTTTCTCTTATTTTCATCAACAATATGGTTTAGTAATTAATATCATTTCATTATTGTCCATGCAGATGGCTCTTCCGTTGTATTCATGAATTTTGATTCTTTACACATGTATTGATGTCCAATGACTTGTTTGCATTTTATTTTATTTGTGAGACTTTTTTATGGCGTAATTCGAGAGTAAAATATTTGTTTTTAAATATATAGGCTGCTTATGTTGACACCTTTTTTTTTAAATCAGGCTCTCAAAAAGTATATACAAATTTGGATATAGATTTATCGGCCAACATATCGGTTTATCGGCTTTCAAATATAAAGAATTATCGGTTATCGGTGCATCCCTAATGCTTAATGATCACACCAGCTCAGCTCTCGATCACGGATCGTATATCTGTGTTTCACCAGGTTCCTCACCACTAAAGAGAAGTTCCACGAGAGTCTTGCGTCGGGCCGGCCGCGTCCAGACGGAGACTCGGAGGAAGCGCCCGGAGAACCAGAGAAGAAGAGAGTCCGGCTGCACAGCGATGGAGAGCAGAGAGACAAGAAGAAGATGAGAGGACAGAATAAATCCAGACCTCACGTCAAAGCTCAGAGCTATGAAGAGAGACGACTGTGTCCCTCCATCGTTCAGGTGCGCACGTCACATCTTACATGCAAGACGTCCGCATCAGAACTAATCCACTCAGGTGTCCATAGAAAGCACATTAAATGTCATTTAAGCGTCTATTTTTAAGTTTTTGGAGAAGGAAATGTCAAAATTTGGTTGCAATAATTCACACGTTGTCATTCAGTGTAACACGATATTTATGTAAACTTTGTTTATTCTGACTTGTACATATTAAAAGAATAAATTACAAAATTAAATTAAATTAAAAAAAGTGGCAAAGTAAAAAAAAAAAATTAAATTGCAACAATTAATAATCTGGGGTGAAAGTAATTAGTCTTTTAATATGTCATAAATAGATTTTTGATGTAAATATGCCTGACGAGAGTGTTACACGGATTGATATTTTACCGGCTGTTTTCTGTAAATCAGGGGAAAATATATGATATGAATTTTTTTGCTCAGAAAAACAAAATTGCAATTAAATTAAACAGAATACGTAAAAAAAAAATTGGGAAACACAATTTACACTTGCTGTTTTTATGCTTAAACCCTTTTTCGTGTGCAAGTATTGAATGCATTTGTTTATATATATATATATATAAATAAATAGTTTTACAGTATGTCTAAATATTGCTCGCAAATATTTGTTATTTAAAACAAGTTATATTTACTTTTCCTACTCATAGTAGTGTACTGCTGATCTGTTTTTGTTTATTTTAATACATTTTTATTTATTTAAATTTGAATTTTATTTATTTTATTTACACAGTATATGTCTAAATGTTGTTGTATTGTATGCATTTATATATATGTGTGTCTTACAGTATGTCTAAATATTACTGGAAAAATATTTGTTAAACTTAAAACGTCGAATATTTATGTATTATTAGTAAATATTATGTTTTTATTTATTTTTATATATTTTTATTTAGTTAAATTTTTGTTTATCCGTTTATTTTATTTACACAGTATGTCTAAATATTACTCAAAAAATATGTATTTAAAACAAGTTATATCTATCTGTTTTTATTTATTTTAATATATTTTATTTATTAATTTATTTTAATGTAATTTAGTTGAATGTTTATTAATTTAAATCGCAATCCAAAAGCTTAAATATCGGACAAATATCGTTAAATATCAGAAAATCGCAATCCAAAAGCTTAAATATCGGGACAAATATCGTTAAATATCAGAAAATCACAATCCAAAAGCTTAAATATCGGGACAAATATCGTTAAATATCATAAAATTGCAATCCTATAGCTTAAATATCGGGACAAATATCGTTAAATATCAGAAAATCACAATCCAAAAGCTTAAATATCGGGACAAATATCGTTAAATATCAGAAAATCACAATCCAAAAGCTTAAATATCGGACAAATATCGTTAAATATCATAAAATCGCAATCCAAAAGCTTAAATATCGGGACAAATATCGTTAAATATCAGAAAATCACAATCCAAAAGCTTAAATATCGGGACAAATATCGTTAAATATCATAAAATTGCAATCCAAAAGCTAAAATATCGGGACAAATATCGGTGAATATCATAAAATCGCAATCCAAAAGCTTAAATATCGGACAAATATCGTTAAATATCAGAAAATCACAATCCAAAAGCTTAAATATCGGGACAAATATCGTTAAATATCAGAAAATCACAATCCAAAAGCTTAAATATCGGGACAAATATCGTTAAATATCATAAAATTGCAATCCTATAGCTTAAATATCGGGACAAATATTGGTGAATATCATAAAATCGCAATCCAAAAGCTTAAATATCGGACAAATATCGTTAAATATCAGAAAATCGCAATCCAAAAGCTTAAATATCGGGACAAATATCGGTGAATATCATAAAACCGCAATACAAAAGCTTAAATATCGGGACAAATATCGTTAAATATCAGAAAATCGCAATCCTATAGCTTAAATATCGGGACAAATATCGTTAAATATCATAAAATTGCAATCCTATAGCTTAAATATCGGGACAAATATCGGTGAATATCATAAAATCGCAATCCAAAAGCTTAAATATCGGGACAAATATCGTTAAATATCAGAAAACCGCAATACAAAAGCTTAAATATCGGGACAAATATCGTTAAATATCAGAAAATCACAATCCTATAGCTTAAATATCGGGACAAATATCGTTAAATATCATAAAATTGCAATCCTATAGCTTAAATATCGGGACAAATATCGGTGAATATCATAAAATCGCAATCCAAAAGCTTAAATATCGGACAAATATCGTTAAATATCAGAAAATCGCAATCCAAAAGCTAAAATATCGGGAAAAATATCGGTGAATATCATAAAATCGCAATCCAAAAGCTTAAATATCGGACAAATATCGGTGAATATCATAAAATCGCAATCCAAAAGCTTAAATATCGGACAAATATCGGTAAATATCAGAAAATCGCAATCCAAAAGCTTAAATATCGGGACAAATATCGATAAATATCAGAAAATAGTAATCCAAAAGCTTAAATATCGGGACAAATATCGGTAAATGTCAGATGATTGCAATCCAAAAGCTTAAATATCGGTAAATATCAGAAAATCGCAATCCAAAAGCTTAAATATCGGGACAAATATCGGTAAATATCAGAAAATCGCAATCCAAAAGCTTAAATATCGGGACAAATATCGATAAATATCAGAAAATAGTAATCCAAAAGCTTAAATATCGGGACAAATATCGGTAAATGTCAGATGATTGCAATCCAAAAGCTTAAATATCGGTAAATATCAGAAAATCGCAATCCAAAAGCTTAAATATCGGACAAATATCGGTAAATATCAGAAAATCGCAATCCAAAAGCTTAAATATCAGGGACAAATATCGGTAAATATCAGAAAATGGAACGTTATTTTGGATGTGATGAATCGTTTGACAGCACTAATATATATATACACACACTCACACATACACATATTTACATGCGTGTGCGATCCGCGTGTCTCCAGGAGCGAGACGAGAAATGCTTCTACGGAGATAAGTGCCGCTTCCTCCACGACGCGAGCGAGTACATGGCCACTAAAGCGGCGGATCTGGGCGATCAGTGCTACCTGTTCAACAGCTTCGGCCGCTGTCAGTACGGCGTCACCTGCAGGTTCGCTAAAGCGCACACCAGTCCGGAGCTGAAGAACCTGAAGAACGAGGATCTGTGCAGACACTGGGCCGGACGAGACTCCGTCAGAAACCTGCTGGACAAAGAGCTGCAGAGACGCCTGCGGAAGAAGCAGGAGCGATTCCCCGGAGCCGAGGCGTATCTGCAGACCGTCATCCGCGGGAAGAAAGCAGGAGAAGAGAGTCGCGCGGGAGACGGACCAGAGACTACGGTACTGATTTAACATATGTGACCCTGGAGCACAAAACCAGTCCGAAGGGTCTTGAGATTCATGCATATTACTCTGCCTCTTCATATTAGATTAGCCCCGTCTACATCTATCCTCTCTAGCTTTCAATACAATAAAAAGCAGTTAGTCTGAGCCATTAATATTCATAATATACACAATGCCTGATGTATTGATCCGAAAGCTGGCGGATGTGAATCGCTTCACCTCTGAAACGGAGTTCAGTCCATCACACATACAGACTCGGGCTGTCTCAGAACACACATTAGCGATTATGAAATATTGTAAATATGATCTGAATTGCAGGACGGAGCGGATCCTCCTGTGAAGACGGTGGGGCCGATTACAGACGCTGACATCATCAAACTGCGACCAAGTGAAAAGAAACAAGTGTGTCTGCAATAACACTACTTTATTTCATTTTTTATTGCTCGATGCACTGCTGATTTGTGATATCACACAGGTATTTTTATTATTTACATCCTCAGTGCATTATTGTTTTGCATCCCACAATAAAAATCGACCGGATGTGACATCACATTAATTTTATTCTGTTATGTTTTGTTTTAGTACTTCTCTATGCATGACTGATTTACATCCCATAATGCAAATCAACTCAATATATCATCACAAATATATATATATTTTTTTTTTACTCAACAATGCATTATTGATTTTCATGCAAATCAACTGGAAGCGATATCATAATTTCAGTTATTTTTTTTTATTACACATAAATGCAATATGAGACCACAAATTAATTGTATTACTCCTCTATGTATTGCATCCTGCAGTGCAAATCAGCTGGATATAATAGCGCAAGTTTTAATTGTATTATTTATACGTCGTCAGTGCATTATTGATTTGTATCCCTCCAGATGTGGTCAAATATAGTGTAATGTATGAATCACTCCTCGGTGCATTACTGTGCAGCATCCCCATCACTAGCGTCTGTGATGTGTCTTTACTCTCAGGTGGATTTCAGAGACAAACTCTACCTGGCTCCTCTCACTACGGTAAACTCACACCGTACTCCTATATTTGTTTGTGTGTGAAAAATAACACCTTTTGACATATAAGGTAATAAAAAAATGCCTTAAAGTACTACAAATGAGCATGTAAATATGGAAGCCCGTTTCCGCCGCTGAATAAAAATATAAAGAAAGGTTATTGCGACTTTTTTATCTTCTTTCTCATAATTGTGTGATACAAACTCACAAATCTGACTTTTTTTCTCGTAATTCTGACTTTTTTTCCCTCAAATCTGACTTTTTTTCTCGTAATTCTGACTTTTTTTCTCTCAAATCAGACTTTTTTTCCCTCAAATCTGACTTTTTTTCTCGTAATTCTGACTTTTTTATCTCTCAATTCTGACTTTTTTTTCCTTAAATCTGACTTTTTTCCTCAATTCTGACATTTTTTTCCACAAATCTGACTTTTTTTCCTCAATTCTGACTTTTTTTTCCTTAAATCTGACTTTTTCTCTCTCAATTCTCACTTTTTTTCGCGCAATTGCGACTTTTTTGTCTCAGAATTGTGATATAAACTTGTAATTCTAAGAACATATCAGTATGTAAACCTGGACTTTAACTCGCAATTTTTTAATTATTATTCAGTGGCGGAAACGCGCTGCCATCTGTAAAGCAAATATCTTTAAAATCGACTCCTTGTGGAGCATGCCCTCCATCCACACAATGTTCTCCCTTCTTCCACTGTTTGCGTCTGGCGTGGAGCAGTGTGGGAACCTGCCGTTCCGGCGCGTGTGCAAGCGGTTCGGAGCCGATATCACGTGTGGAGAGATGGCCATGGTCACCAATCTGCTGCAGGGTCAGTCGTCTGAATGGGCTCTGCTCAAGAGACACGCCTCTGAAGATCTGTTCGGCGTTCAGGTACGAGCCGCTACACGCTAACACAGTCATTAACTGATCCTGTAGCGCAGGGAATCTGACTCTTTTCTCTGAGAAATAAAACATTTTTTGAATATATAATTGACTTTATGACCAGTGTTGGGGGGGTAATGCATTACAAGTAACGTGAGTTACGTAATCAGATTACTTTTTTCAAGTAACTAGTAAAGTAACACATTACTGTAATTTACAAGAAAATATCTGAGTTACTTTTTCAAATAAGTTACTTTGTTTCACATTTGTTGATTGACAGCTCTGGTGTTGCCATGGTGACAGATTCATCTCACTTGCAAAAACTGATTCAATATTCCTCAAAATGAATAAAAACTGTGAAATGCAACACAGAATATGATGCAAACATAAAAAAATGAAATGTTAAATAACACAAATATCCTTTATGTATTTAATGCCAACCGATGCCTTTGCTGCTGTCCTTCGATGATCCAGTTAGCCATACTAATGAGCAAAAATTACTCCAGATAAACGTTTTTTTATTGCTTAAGTGTGTTAAACTTTCTTCTGCCTTCTTCTACGTGAATGTACTTTTCCTTCAGTCTGAGGCGTATCAATTTCACTTTTGCCAAAAATATAACTTTTTAATATTAAAAACAAACAAGCAAGCCCTGTCCAGATTTAAAAAGTAACATAATGCATTACTTTCCATAAAACGCTACTAAGTAACGTAATTAGTTACTTCTTTAGAGAGTTACTTAATATTGTAATGCATTACATTTAAAAGTAACCTTCCCCAACACTGGTTATTAATATTTTAATGTTTTTTAAACACAATTAGTTTATTTGTAATATTATTTACTTCTCACTGCATTTATGAATTTGCTTCTCCAATGCAGATCAACTAGATGTGATATAATTTATGTATTTATTTTTACTCCTCGATGCATTATTGATTTGATATCCTACAATGCAAACCAACCAGATTTGATATCATAATTATTGTTAATTCTATTATATTTTCGTTCTTTTTTTTTACTCCTTGATGCGATTGATTTATTCTCATTACAGGAAAGTTTAAAATGCAATGTATTAATTTGATAATCACACTAATTACATATTGCGTGTTATTACTTTATCACTATTAATTAGCCTTATGTTCCTATGGAATAATAATAATGATGATTAAAGCACATTTAACTCATGATAAATGAGTATGAATGTGGCTGTGTTGCAGCTGGAGGGCTGTTTTCCAGACACCATGACCCGCTGTGCAGAGCTGCTCAATCAGAACATCGATGTGGATTTTGTGGATATAAACTCCGGCTGCCCCATCGACCTCGTTTACAAGAAGGTCATTTACAGAAAACCAGGCCGTTCGGCTGCTATTTGATATTCCTGTAGGGCTTGACACGGAGTTGTATTTATACTTAATTATTATGAAAACACCAGAGCTGGCTTGAAGAGCACGGATAAACCATAGCTATATTTTCACAGTTGAGTGTTTATCGTCATTGGTTCATCATTCAAAGCGTTTCTATCTTCGTTTTGCTCAGCGATAACTGGATGCTTTTATCCATATTAGGGATTTCCTGAATTCTATGCTTCTGTGGCGGTTCTGCTCGAGGGCGCCCTCTGGTGTCCAGTGTGAATGAATCAGACATTAAATGTGTTTATCGCACTCAATAATGGCCAATCCATCTGATTTGGTTAAAAATAGAAACAATAATACTTGTCTCAAAAGATATTTGACGTAGAAATATGATAATCCATTTTTAAGGTGTTCTTCAATGTCATCCACCATCATTTTGTGGCTCTTTTTTTTTGTATCGGTTTCGGCATTTTACAATTATGAATATGGCACCAGTATCATAAAAACGATGCCCAACACTAATAAAAGTGTTCTGATATTTATATGTTTTTAGTCTCAGACAAGCTATAGTAGAAGTGTTGGTTTTTAGCCAATGGAGGTCAATTTTATCCAGAACTTTTTTTTATTACTATTTATATGAAGTGAACTCATTTTAAAGACGTATTTAGTAAAATTTTGCCAGAAAAAGTTTTCACATTTTTATCATGTTAATGTGTAATATAACGTTGTTTGCTGATTTTTATTTTATTTTATTTTTTATTGTTTTTGACATGAAAATAGCCTAAGATGCTGACATGGCGTTAAATAAAAATATACTACTACTATTCAAGCAGTGATTGATTGATTGACCAATTAGTTGTTAAGCAGTGATTAATGTATTTGTGTCTTCAGGGCGGAGGATGTGGCCTCATGACACGAACCAGCAAATTTGAACAAATCGTGCGAGGAATGAACTCAGTAAGTGAACCGTCGCTGTTAAAGCGTGTGTCGGTGTTAAAGCGTGTGTCGGTGTGTGAAGCGTGTGTCGGTGTGTGAAGCGTGTGTCGGTGTTAAAGCGTGTGTCGGTGTGTGAAGCGTGTGTCGGTGTTAAAGCGTGTGTCGGTGTTAAAGCGTGTGTCGGTGTGTGAAGCGTGTGTCGGTGTTAAAGCGTGTGTCGCTGTGTGAAGCGTGTGTCGCTGTGTGAAGCGTGTGTCGGTGTTAAAGCGTGTGTCGGTGTGTGAAGCGTGTGTCGCTGTTAAAGCGTGTGTCGGTGTGTGAAGCGTGTCGTTGTTAAAGCGTGTGTCGCTGTTAAAGCGTGTGTCGCTGTTAAAGCGTGTGTCGGTGTGTGAAGCGTGTGTCGGTGTGTGAAGCGTGTGTCGGTGTGTGAAGCGTGTGTCGGTGTTAAAGCGTGTGTCGGTGTGTGAAGCGTGTGTCGCTGTGTGAAGCGTGTGTCGGTGTGTGAAGCGTGTGTCGGTGTGTGAAGCGTGTGTCGGTGTTAAAGCGTGTGTCGGTGTGTGAAGCGTGTGTCGCTGTTAAAGCGTGTGTCGGTGTGTGAAGCGTGTCGTTGTTAAAGCGTGTGTCGCTGTTAAAGCGTGTGTCGCTGTTAAAGCGTGTGTCGGTGTGTGAAGCGTGTGTCGGTGTGTGAAGCGTGTGTCGGTGTGTGAAGCGTGTGTCGGTGTTAAAGCGTGTGTCGGTGTATGAAGCGTGTGTCGCTGTTAAAGCGTGTGTCGGTGTGTGAAGCGTGTGTCGGTGTTAAAGCGTGTGTCGGTGTGTGAAGCGTGTGTCGGTGTTAAAGCGTGTGTCGGTGTGTGAAGCGTGTGTCGGTGTGTGAAGCGTGTGTCGGTGTTAAAGCGTGTGTCGGTGTGTGAAGCGTGTGTCGGTGTTAAAGCGTGTGTCGGTGTGTGAAGCATGTGTCGGTGTGTGAAGCGTGTGTCGGTGTGTGAAGCGTGTGTCGGTGTTAAAGCGTGTGTCGGTGTGTGAAGCGTGTGTCGGTGTGTGAAGCGTGTGTCGGTGTATGAAGCATGTGTCGGTGTGTGAAGCGTGTGTCGGTGTGTGAAGCGTGTGTCGCTGTTAAAGCGTGTGTCGGTGTGTGAAGCGTGTGTCGGTGTGTGAAGCGTGTGTCGTTGTTAAAGCGTGTGTCGTTGTTAAAGCGTGTGTGAAGCGTGTGTCGGTGTGTGAAGCGTGTGTCGGTGTGTGAAGCGTGTGTCGGTGTGTGAAGCGTGTGTCGTTGTTAAAGCGTGTGTCGTTGTTAAAGCGTGTGTGAAGCGTGTGTCGGTGTGTGAAGCGTGTGTCGGTGTGTGAAGCGTGTGTCGGTGTGTGAAGCGTGTGTCGGTGTGTGAAGCGTGTGTCGCTGTGTGAAGCGTGTGTCGGTGTTAAAGCGTGTGTCGGTGTTAAAGCGTGTGTCGGTGTGTGAAGCGTGTGTCGGTGTTAAAGCGTGTGTCGGTGTGTGAAGCGTGTGTCGGTGTGTGAAGCGTGTGTCGCTGTGTGAAGCGTGTGTCGGTGTTAAAGCGTGTGTCGGTGTTAAAGCGTGTGTCGGTGTGTGAAGCGTGTGTCGGTGTGTGAAGCGTGTGTCGGTGTGTGAAGCGTGTGTCGGTGTTAAAGCGTGTGTCGGTGTGTGAAGCGTGTGTCGGTGTGTGAAGCGTGTGTCGCTGTTAAAGCGTGTGTCGTTGTTAAAGCGTGTGTCGGTGTTAAAGCGTGTGTCGGTGTGTGAAGCGTGTGTCGCTGTTAAAGCGTGTGTCGTTGTTAAAGCGTGTGTCGTTGTTAAAGCGTGTGTCGGTGTGTGAAGCGTGTGTCGGTGTGTGAAGCGTGTGTCGGTGTGTGAAGCGTGTGTCGCTGTTAAAGCGTGTGCCGGTGTGTGAAGCGTGTGTCGCTGTTAAAGCGTGTGTCGTTGTGTGAAGCGTGTGTCGGTGTGTGAAGCGTGTGTCGGTGTTAAAGCGTGTGTCGGTGTTAAAGCGTGTGCCGGTGTGTGAAGCGTGTGCCGGTGTGTGAAGCGTGTGTCGGTGTTAAAGCGTGTGTCGGTGTTAAAGCGTGTGCCGGTGTGTGAAGCGTGTGTCGCTGTTAAAGCATGTGTCGGTGTGTGAAGCGTGTGTCGGTGTTAAAGCGTGTGCCGGTGTGTGAAGCGTGTGTCGGTGTTAAAGCGTGTGCCGGTGTGTGAAGCGTTTGTCGGTGTGTGAAGCGTGTGTCGGTGTGTGAAGCGTGTGTCGGTGTGTGAAGCGTGTGTCGGTGTGTGAAGCGTGTGTCGCTGTTAAAGCGTGTGTCGCTGTGTGAAGCGTGTGTCGCTGTTAAAGCGTGTGTCGGTGTGTGAAGCGTGTGTCGCTGTGTGAAGCGTGTGTCGCTGTTAAAGCGTGTGTCGCTGTGTGAAGCGTGTGTCGCTGTTAAAGCGTGTGTCGCTGTTAAAGCATGTGTCGCTGTGTGAAGCGTGTGTCGCTGTTAAAGCGTGTGTCGTTGTATGAAGCGTGTGTCGCTGTGTGAAGCGTGTGTCGCTGTTAAAGCGTGTGTCGGTGTGTGAAGCGTGTGTCGCTGTTAAAGCGTGTGTCGGTGTGTGAAGCGTGTGTCGGTGTGTGAAGCGTGTGTCGGTGTGTGAAGCGTGTGTCGCTGTTAAAGCGTGTGTCGTTGTATGAAGCGTGTGTCGCTGTGTGAAGCGTGTGTCGCTGTTAAAGCATGTGTCGCTGTGTGAAGCGTGTGTCGCTGTTAAAGCGTGTGTCGGTGTGTGAAGCGTGTGTCGGTGTGTGAAGCGTGTGTCGGTGTGTGAAGCGTGTGTCGGTGTGTGAAGCGTGTGTCGGTGTGTGAAGCGTGTGTCGGTGTTAAAGCGTGTGTCGGTGTATGAAGCGTGTGTTGCTGTTAAAGCGTGTGTCGGTGTGTGAAGCGTGTGTCGGTGTTAAAGCGTGTGTCGGTGTATGAAGCATGTGTCGGTGTGTGAAGCGTGTGTCGGTGTGTGAAGCGTGTGTCGGTGTTAAAGCGTGTGTCGGTGTGTGAAGCGTGTGTCGGTGTTAAAGCGTGTGTCGGTGTGTGAAGCGTGTGTCGGTGTATGAAGCATGTGTCGGTGTGTGAAGCGTGTGTCGGTGTGTGAAGCGTGTGTCGCTGTTAAAGCGTGTGTCGGTGTGTGAAGCGTGTGTCGGTGTTAAAGCGTGTGTCGGTGTGTGAAGCGTGTGTCGCTGTTAAAGCGTGTGTCGGTGTTAAAGCGTGTGTCGGTGTGTGAAGCGTGTGTCGTTGTTAAAGCGTGTGTCGTTGTTAAAGCGTGTGTGAAGCGTGTGTCGGTGTGTGAAGCGTGTGTCGGTGTGTGAAGCGTGTGTCGGTGTTAAAGCGTGTGTCGGTGTGTGAAGCGTGTGTCGGTGTGTGAAGCGTGTGTCGCTGTTAAAGCGTGTGTCGGTGTGTGAAGCGTGTGTCGTTGTTAAAGCGTGTGTCGTTGTTAAAGCGTGTGTGAAGCGTGTGTCGGTGTGTGAAGCGTGTGTCGGTGTGTGAAGCGTGTGTCGGTGT
This sequence comes from Schizopygopsis pylzovi, assembly GCA_027422435.1. NCBI lineage: Eukaryota > Metazoa > Chordata > Actinopteri > Cypriniformes > Cyprinidae > Schizopygopsis > Schizopygopsis pylzovi. The sequence goes on along the minus strand of CM049818.1, from coordinate 1,156,687 downwards.
GTGAAGCGTGTGTCGGTGTGTGAAGCGTGTGTCGCTGTGTGAAGCGTGTGTCGGTGTTAAAGCGTGTGTCGGTGTTAAAGCGTGTGTCGGTGTGTGAAGCGTGTGTCGGTGTTAAAGCGTGTGTCGGTGTTAAAGCGTGTGTCGCTGTGTGAAGCGTGTGTCGGTGTGTGAAGCGTGTGTCGGTGTTAAAGCGTGTGTCGCTGTTAAAGCGTGTGTCGCTGTTAAAGCGTGTGTCGTTGTTAAAGCGTGTGTCGGTGTGTGAAGCGTGTGTCGCTGTTAAAGCGTGTGTCGTTGTTAAAGCGTGTGTCGGTGTTAAAGCGTGTGTCGGTGTGTGAAGCGTGTGTCGGTGTTAAAGCGTGTGTCGGTGTGTGAAGCGTGTGTCGGTGTGTGAAGCGTGTGTCGCTGTTAAAGCGTGTGTCGTTGTTAAAGCGTGTGTCGGTGTGTGAAGCGTGTGTCGCTGTTAAAGCGTGTGTCGTTGTTAAAGCGTGTGTCGGTGTTAAAGCGTGTGTCGGTGTGTGAAGCGTGTGTCGGTGTGTGAAGTGTGTGTCGCTGTTAAAGCGTGTGTCGGTGTTAAAGCGTGTGTCGCTGTTAAAGCGTGTGTCGGTGTGTGAAGCGTGTGTCGCTGTGTGAAGCGTGTGTCGGTGTTAAAGCGTGTGTCGCTGTTAAAGCGTGTGTCGGTGTGTGAAGCGTGTGTCGCTGTGTGAAGCGTGTGTCGTTGTTAAAGCGTGTGTCGGTGTGTGAAGCGTGTGTCGGTGTGTGAAGCGTGTGTCGGTGTTAAAGCGTGTGTCGGTGTGTGAAGCGTGTGTCGGTGTGTGAAGCGTGTGTCGCTGTTAAAGCGTGTGTCGGTGTTAAAGCGTGTGTCGGTGTGTGAAGCGTGTGTCGCTGTTAAAGCGTGTGTCGCTGTTAAAGCGTGTGTCGGTGTGTGAAGCGTGTGTCGCTGTTAAAGCGTGTGTCGCTGTTAAAGCGTGTGTCGGTGTGTGAAGCGTGTGTCGCTGTGTGAAGCGTGTGTCGGTGTTAAAGCGTGTGTCGGTGTTAAAGCGTGTGTCGGTGTGTGAAGCGTGTGTCGGTGTGTGAAGTGTGTGTCGCTGTTAAAGCGTGTGTCGCTGTTAAAGCGTGTGTCGCTGTGTGAAGCGTGTGTCGCTGTTAAAGCGTGTGTCGCTGTTAAAGCGTGTGTCGGTGTGTGAAGCGTGTGTCGCTGTGTGAAGCGTGTGTCGGTGTGTGAAGCGTGTGTCGCTGTGTGAAGCGTGTGTCGGTGTTAAAGCGTGTGTCGGTGTGTGAAGCGTGTGTCGTTGTTAAAGCGTGTGTCGGTGTGTGAAGCGTGTGTCGGTGTTAAAGCGTGTGTCGGTGTGTGAAGCGTGTGTCGGTGTGTGAAGCGTGTGTCGGTGTGTGAAGCGTGTGTCGCTGTGTGAAGCGTGTGTCGGTGTGTGAAGCGTGTGTCGGTGTTAAAGCGTGTGTCGGTGTGTGAAGCGTGTGTCGCTGTGTGAAGCGTGTGTCGGTGTTAAAGCGTGTGTCGGTGTTAAAGCGTGTGTCGGTGTGTGAAGCGTGTGTCGGTGTTAAAGCGTGTGTCGGTGTTAAAGCGTGTGTCGGTGTTAAAGCGTGTGTCGGTGTGTGAAGCGTGTGTCGGTGTGTGAAGTGTGTGTCGCTGTTAAAGCGTGTGTCGGTGTTAAAGCGTGTGTCGGTGTGTGAAGCGTGTGTCGCTGTTAAAGCGTGTGTCGCTGTGTGAAGCGTGTGTCGCTGTTAAAGCGTGTGTCGCTGTTAAAGCGTGTGTCGGTGTGTGAAGCGTGTGTCGCTGTGTGAAGCGTGTGTCGGTGTGTGAAGCGTGTGTCGCTGTGTGAAGCGTGTGTCGGTGTTAAAGCGTGTGTCGGTGTGTGAAGCGTGTGTCGTTGTTAAAGCGTGTGTCGGTGTGTGAAGCGTGTGTCGGTGTTTAAAGCGTGTGTCGGTGTGTGAAGCGTGTGTCGGTGTGTGAAGCGTGTGTCGGTGTGTGGAGCGTGTGTCGGTGTGTGAAGCGTGTGTCGCTGTTAAAGCGTGTGTCGGTGTGTGAAGCGTGTGTCGCTGTGTGAAGCGTGTGTCGGTGTTAAAGCGTGTGTCGCTGTTAAAGCGTGTGTCGGTGTGTGAAGCGTGTGTCGCTGTGTGAAGCGTGTGTCGCTGTGTGAAGCGTGTGTCGCTGTTAAAGCGTGTGTCGGTGTGTGAAGCGTGTGTCGCTGTGTGAAGCGTGTGTCGGTGTTAAAGCGTGTGTCGCTGTTAAAGCGTGTGTCGGTGTGTGAAGCGTGTGTCGCTGTGTGAAGCGTGTGTCGTTGTTAAAGCGTGTGTCGGTGTGTGAAGCGTGTGTCGGTGTTAAAGCGTGTGTCGGTGTGTGAAGCGTGTGTCGGTGTGTGAAGCGTGTGTCGGTGTGTGAAGCGTGTGTCGGTGTTAAAGCGTGTGTCGGTGTGTGAAGCGTGTGTCGGTGTTAAAGCGTGTGTCGGTGTGTGAAGCGTGTGTCGGTGTGTGAAGCGTGTGTCGGTGTGTGAAGCGTGTGTCGGTGTGTGAAGCGTGTGTCGGTGTTAAAGCGTGTGTCGGTGTGTGAAGCGTGTGTCGGTGTTAAAGCGTGTGTCGGTGTGTGAAGCGTGTGTCGGTGTGTGAAGCGTGTGTCGGTGTTAAAGCGTGTGTCGGTGTGTGAAGCGTGTGTCGGTGTGTGAAGCGTGTGTCGCTGTGTGAAGCGTGTGTCGGTGTTAAAGCGTGTGTCGGTGTGTGAAGCGTGTGTCGGTGTGTGAAGCGTCACTCACGGCGCCGTCGTGTGGTATTCGCAGGTCCTAGACGTTCCTCTGACGGTTAAGATCCGCACCGGAGTCCAGCAGAACTGCAACGTCGCACACAAGCTGATCCCAGAGATGAAGAAGTGGGGCGTCTCGCTCATTACGGTACGATGAACCTCTGAAAGAGATCGGTCCGTTCAAAAAACAGCGCGTGCAAACATGACTCAGGGTTTATGAGGATGAATTTACTCGGTCTTAAAGAAGATTTGAAGGAACACTATGCGTGATTTTAGTCTCTAAATGTAAATGTCTTTTAGCGACGCTTCAAAGTTTGAACGTTTCAAATACTGTAATTTTATTATGAAATACTGAAATAACTTTTATTGAACTGCAAAAAGTTAAAAGCGTCTGCCAAGTGAATAAATGTGAATGTAAAACTGATGCTTTTACGCAGTATTTTTGTCTTGTTTTCCAGTGTTGTGAATGTCGAGATTTTTAAGTTTCTCGCAATTCTCATTTTTTCTCATAATTCTGAGTTTGTCTCGTAATTCCTATTTCTTCTCGTAATTCCGAGTTTGTCTCGTAATTCCTATTTTTTCTCGTAATTCTGAGTTTGTCTCGTAATTCCTATTTTTTCTCGTAATTCTGAGTTTGTCTCGTAATTCCTATTTTTTCTCGTAATTCTGAGTTTGTCTCGTAATTCCTATTTTTTCTCGTAATTCTGAGTTTGTCTCGTAATTCTGAGTTTGTCTCGTAATTCTGAGTTTTTCTCGTAATTCTGAGTTTGTCTCGTAATTCTGAGTTTGTCTCGTAATTCCTATTTTTTCTCGTAATTCTGAGTTTGTCTCGTAATTCCTATTTTTTCTCGTAATTCCGAGTTTGTCTCGTAATTCCTATTTTTTCTCGTAATTCTGAGTTTGTCTCGTAATTCCGAGTTTGTCTCGTAATTCCGAGTTTGTCTCGTAATTCCTATTTTTTCTCGTAATTCTGAGTTTGTCTCGTAATTCCTATTTTGTCTCGTAATTCTGAGTTTGTCTCGTAATTCCTATTTTTTCTCGTAATTCTGAGTTTGTCTCGTAATTCCTATTTTTTCTCGTAATTCTGAGTTTGTCTCGTAATTCCTATTTTTTCTCGTAATTCTGAGTTTGTCTCGTAATTCCTATTTTTTCTCGTAATTCTGAGTTTGTCTCGTAATTCTGAGTTTGTCTCGTAATTCTGAGTTTTTCTCGTAATTCTGAGTTTGTCTCGTAATTCTGAGTTTGTCTCGTAATTCTGAGTTTGTCTCATAATTCCTATTTTTTCTCGTAATTCTGAGTTTGTCTCGTAATTCCTATTTTTTCTCGTAATTCCGAGTTTGTCTCGTAATTCCGAGTTTGTCTCGTAATTCCTATTTTTTCTCGTAATTCTGAGTTTGTCTCGTAATTCCGAGTTTGTCTCGTAATTCCGAGTTTGTCTCGTAATTCCTATTTTGTCTCGTAATTCTGAGTTTGTCTCGTAATTCCCATTTTTTTCTCGTAATTCCTATTTTTTCTCGTATTTCTGAGTTTGTGTCGTAATTCTGAGTTTATATCTCGGATTTCTGTTTTTTTTTTCTCATAATTGTTCTGGAAAACAGAACAAAACTACTGAGGGAGCTATAAATTTTTTGCAATGTTTAATGCTTGACTAAGACTTTCTGCTGTAATTTTAGACCTTTTAGAAACCCCCTGTCCTCACTTACTCCCCTTCCTCGTATCGGTTTGTGTCTCCGCAGATGCACGGCAGGTCACGCGAACAGCGCTACACGAAGTCGGCTGACTGGGAATATATCGACACCTGCTCAAAACTCGCCGCTCCTGTACCGCTGTTCGGTAAAGAGACTGACGCAGACAGAAGATGCAGACATTCCAGTGCAAGCGTGTGACTGTGCTGCTGTGTTCTCCACAGGTAACGGAGATATCCTGTCGTATGAAGACGCCATGAAGGCCAGAGAGACCGGAGTGTCTGGGATCATGGTGGCCAGGTCAGTCTAGACTGCAGCATCATCATCATCATCTGTGTCGTTCTGAATGAACCACTTCCTGTTTGCAGGGGTGCGCTGATCAAGCCGTGGCTCTTCACTGAGATTAAGGAGAACAGACACTGGGACATTTCCTCCGGGGAGCGTCTGGACATCTTGCGTGACTTCACCAACTACGGCCTCGAGCACTGGGGCTCCGACACGCAGGGCGTGGAGAAAACACGCACCTTCCTGTTGGAGTGGCTCTCCTTCCTGTGCAGGTGAAGAGAGTTTGGGATAGTTCACACAGAACCGGATCATTAACTCGCACACGTCATTCCAAACCTGTGTGACTTTCTTCTGTTGATGAACATCCAGACAGATCTTTCTCTGTAATAAGGACTCGTTTATATGATCAATATTGAAGCTTATTTTGAATTTTCTCTTACAATTGTGAAATTGTATCAATTCTCAGATGAAAAATCTGAATTTATATCACAATTCTGAATTTATTTCATAACATTTTGACTTTCATGCAATTTCTTGCAATTTTGACTTTTCACAATTTTGAGTTTATATCTCAGAATTCTGAATTCCTTTCTCATAATTCTAACTTTTCACGCAATTTCTCTCAGAATTCTGAATTTTATTGCTATTCAGACATTTTCTCGCAATTATGACTTTTTATATCTGTTAGAACTGTATAGAACTGCAAGAAAAAACTCTGAATTTTGAAAAAAAATTATATTCCATGACAGAAATAATATTCCGTAGTTAAATGAACAAATGTATTTGTATGATTTTATATACTTCCTAAAGTACTTCGGCCTCAAATATTGTTCATGCTTCTGCATATTTTTGTGGGAATTGAACATGACAACATGAGCGCAAACTAATGAATTTAACTAGATTGTTAAAAACATTTTGATCTACATTAATTAATGTGATCTAACAATGAAAAAAATACTTCTAAAGCATGTATTAATCTTAATGTTAACATTTACTTATCCATTAAATCC
>CM049818.1:1138458-1145958 GCA_027422435.1 Schizopygopsis pylzovi | reverse complement strand
CTCTCTCACACACACACACACACACACACACACACTCTCTCTCTCACACACACACACACACACACACACACACACGCATACGCACACAGACACACACACACACACACACACACAGAGAGACAGACACTCTCTCTCACACACACACACACACATAATTTAATTTCCAAGGAGTCTAATCTAAAAGGCAATGCAAAATCATATTTGTTGAGCTTTTTTGTCGAGGGAACAAAAATAGAGTTAAAATTGTAAAATAGCATTTGTTTGTTTTTTTGAAAGATACTTAGATGTAAAATGCTGAATTAAACATGAAACAAAATAACATCATGTGTTTCCCACATACCCAATATACTGGGCAGTAACCAGTTTACAAAAAATATTGTTGGTCACAGATCTTATTTTCTGAAATAATTCAGAAGCCAATAGAAAAGGTTTCACTGCAAAAACTTGTTTTGTCTTGTTTCCAGCCAAGATCTTAAATCGAGAAAAAAGTACAAATGATTGTCTTGTTTTCAGAGTCAAAATTAAGTCCGTTTTTGCTTAGAACGAGGTAAATAATCAGATTTCAAACCGAAAACAAGAATATTTAGCTCACCCGTTTTTTTGCAGCTTTCGATTTTTGTCAAGGCAAACAAAATCGCATTAGAAATGCAAAATAACCTTTTATTTGAAAGTCAACTGGACGCTAAATGCTGAATTAAACATGCTAGTATAAAGTGTTTGCTATATACACAGTGCATTGATCAGTATGCTAGTATTCAATTCCAAACCTCTGGCGTGTGGGGGTCAGTAGCTGTGTTTGGCGTGCGAGGGCAGGTGCAGTGTTCTGGGGGGTATGTTTGAGGGCTTGGGTGGGATCTGTGGTTTGAGCGACGCTGTGCGTCTGATGATGGCCGCCCGCTGGAGGAGCGGAGGCTCGCTGTAGCTATGCTGTCGCGTCAGACACGAGCCGCTCGTGATCAGCGGCCTCTGAATCTCGTAGATGTTTCCCGAGTGCGTTGACTTCAGGTTGAAGCTGTGCTGGCGAGCGGTCGTGACGCCGTTGTCTATTTTTATAAGGATCTGGCGCTCGGGAAGGGTTTGTAGGGGAATCTGCTGAAACGTTGAGGTTTTTGGCGTCTCCTTTAGGTGGCTGTGATACGGTGTTGGCACCGGGAATAAGGATGAAGTCATGTCTGGTTTAAACGCATCGTGTTTGCTGGGAAGCGTCTGATTGGTGGGAAACACCTGCAGGGTGGAGCTGTGGGTGTGGCTTCTCTCCCATTGGCTGCTTAAGTTCTTGATTGGCAGCTCTGGCGTCGAATCCGGGGTGGGCAGGTTCGAGGTGAACTCTTCTTCCTCAGGTTTAGTGGGTCCGGAGCTGTAGATCTGAGAGGACGTGAGCTCGTTCTTGTCCGGTCTGGTGTCTATGAGGCGGTTGAGTTTGGCGAGGCGGTTGAGCGAGAGCGACGCCTCGGACTCCTGTGATTGCTGGGATCTCTGAACGCAGTAACAGGACACTAGCAAACCGGACACGACGGCACCCAATAGGAACGCCACCAACACACACGCGCCCAGAAGAGTGAAGTGAAAGCCGCCGCTGAGAGCCGCCGCGTCCGGGAGCAGCTTCACACCTACAGAGACAGACGGATTTCATCCTTTACTCTCATTCATAATCACAACACTAGTATCTCCAGCAGCACACAGAGATCTGGGCCTGTATTCACAAAACATCTCACCACTAAGAGTCCTCCTAAATAGCAGTACAAGTTATTATCGAAGCGTTGTCTCTTAAAACCTCTGAAACTGAGACGGACTAAAACTGATGCTTTAAGAAACCTGCAAATCTACAGCGCTGGTAAACGTTTCAGACACTAAATGCTGTCATACATAGATTTTCTTTATCAATTAAGTTCTATTATCTAAATTAAATCAACATTTAATGTGAGCATCTTTGTGTTTGAAGCAGCGTTCGCCTTCGGTGCACTTACAGGAACAGACTGGTTTTATTCTTTACTCTCTTTTATTTCTTATTTAGTGGTCAATTACAATTATGTTGTTCCTAATTTTAATATATAAAAATTGTGTGCTCCTTTGGATACATTTTTGACACATGACAGAATCAATCAAATACCACAGCCAATCAGAAGAGAGTGTGGGCGGAGCCTCCCTGGAAGTGCACTGCTCTCGCCACAGCCAATCAGAAGAGTGTGTGGGCGGAGCCTCTCTGGAGGTGCACTGCTCTCGCCACAGCCAATCAGAAGAGTGTGTGGGCGGAGCCTCTCTGGAAGCTCACTGCTCTCGCCACAGCCAATCAGAAGAGTGTGTGGGCGGAGCCTCTCTGGAAGTGCACTGCTCTCGCCACAGCCAATCAGAAGAGTGTGTGGGCGGAGCCTCTCTGGAAGCTCACTGCTCTCGCCACAGCCAATCAGAGGAGTGTGTGGGCGGAGCCTCTCTGGAAGTGCACTGCTCTCGCCACAGCCAATCAGAAGAGTGTCTGGGCGGAGCCTCCCTGGAAGTGCACTGCTCTCGCCACAGCCAATCAGAAGAGTGTCTGGGCGGAGCCTCCCTGGAAGTGCACTGCTCTCGCCACAGCCAATCAGAAGAGTGTCTGGGCGGAGCCTCCCTGGAAGTGCACTGCTCTCGCCACAGCCAATCAGAAGAGTGTCTGGGCGGAGCCTCCCTGGAAGTGCACTGCTCTCAACACAGCCAATCAGAAGAGTGTGTGGGCGGAGCCTCCCTGGAAGTGCACTGCTCTCGCCACAGCCAATCAGAAGAGTGTCTGGGCGGAGCCTCCCTGGAAGTGCACTGCTCTCAACACAGCCAATCAGAAGAGCGTGTGGGCGGAGCCTCCCTGGAAACGCGCTGCTCTCGCCACAGCCAATCAGAAGAGTGTGTGGGCGGAGCCTCTCTGGAAGTGCACTGCTCTCGCCACAGCCAATCAGAAGAGTGTGTGGGCGGAGCCTCCCTGGAAGCGCACTGCTCTCGCCACAGCCAATCAGAAGAGTGTGTGGGCGGAGCCTCTCTGGAAGTGCACTGCTCTCGCCACAGCCAATCAGAAGAGTGTGTGGGCGGAGCCTCCCTGAAAGCGCACTGCTCTCGCAGCGAAATGAGTATGTTTATAATCTAATTCATGCATAAAAAAAACATTATTAAACATACATACTGAGTGACTGAGACCATCTTTGTCATGGAATATGCTTGTTGGTTCGTAGTTTTAACGTACATCTTATTTACAAGATCTTGTTGCTTTCAGTATGGCTATAACGGTCATGCAGAATGATATTCAAATTCATATTAGACACGTTTAAGTTTGATTAAAGCACAATCAGTGCCTGCGATTATCACTATTTTTTTAATTGCAATGCAGATGTTTTAGCAATCTGGATGTAAAAATATTTGTCACACTAAAACTAAGATACCAAAAAAAATCAAGATACTGAGAAAAATCAGTTGTTTTTGATCAAACTTTGCAGCAAATCCATATTTTGAGCTGTTTTTCCTCCATATTCTCACTATATGAGAATATAGTGATTTTTAGCAAAAATATGATTTTTGCTAATATTTGTCTAAAGCTTCAATAAACTTCCATTGATAAAAAAACAACCCTTGATCAGATCCTAATGTGTGTGACACTGACCAGAGGCTGAATCCACAGCGGAGTTCACATCACTTTCTGCTGCTGACATCACATCTGAACATAAACACAGACAGAAGAGATCAGCATTAGTTCATCAGTATTACATTCGTTTTTAAACAGGTCTGTTACATCACCAAGTCAAGCAGAAAATCAAGCTCGTGACATCACTTCCTGCTATTACGGCTGTCAAATCGGCTGAAAAGCTCAATTAGAATTTTGTACTAAAAATATGATCAATATTAGACTTTAAAAGGCATGATTTCTGTTAGAGGGGAAAAAGATAGAGGCCACATCGAGCACAATATTAATGTGTACTAATGCACGTTTCTTCAAAGCAATGAAATAACACGACTAATATTTATAAACCATATCGAATTAATTCCGTTAGACAATTAGAAACAAATAGCGTCATGTGTGTAGGTCTATGTATAGTTTAACACTAAGGACCGAAAAACACTTTTTTCTATTTAAAGACGTGAGAAATTGTCATAAAGTCTTTTTTAAAAGATGAACTTGCATTAATTTGACATGCTTTCTAACCATGCGGCTCGCTCGTGTGAGACCTCTTATGTTAAATGAGAAGCTTTAATCAAAAACCAGCGCCATAATTCTCTCTTATACCTCCTAGATCAATATATCTGAGATTAAGATAAGATATTATGACCGCATCTGGCTCAGAAGCTGTAACATGACACCGACTCACTCACCTGTGCATGTGTCAGATGATTGGTCACCGTCAATGTCCTGCTCAAACCCCGCCCTGTTTAAACACACACAGGAAGTCAACTTTGGGCTCATTGTGATAGGATCAGGTTTATTGCTGCAGGAAGTGATGTCACGCTCACTTGAACCCTGGAGCCACGTCAGCACAGCGTCCCGTCCGCAGCCAGATGCAGTATGGGTCATGTGTGTGGAGACAGCGTCTGTGAATAATGAAGACCACGAGTAACGAGTTTGTGATGAGATACAAGACTCTTATGTGAAATAAACACAGCAAGTCTTTCTGTTAATGGCACACACAAAAAAACACAACATTACATCTTTTCTGGATTGTGAACCAGTAAAGTCAAAGATGATAAAAATTACAAACCTTTCTTTTTATATATTTTAAGGAAAAAACTACATTTTTCTTCCATGTTATAATTTTTTCAGTAAACCTCTGCTGTGCAGCGTTTGTTTACCAAATAAAAGCAATTGTTATTTTTCTTTTTCTCACATTTGATTAATTTAATTCTTAATATTTTAAGACTTAATTTAATGACCACTGTTTTTTTTTATATAAAAATTGTACTTAATCACAAAATAAATTGTATAGGTTTCATGATTTAAATTAATTAGACACGGTTTATGATAACTAAAATTTTACCAAAAATTAATTCAGAAAAATTAAAACAGATATCATAGGTTTTCTGAAAAATAAACACGGCCTTATTACTGTACTTTTTTAAATATATATATATATAATTAAATTTACCAGCGATGACCACAAAAAGGCAAAGCGAAGATTTTGGACTTTGTGAGATTACAGAAATCCTTCTTGCTGGCACATTGTGGAAAATTGTATGCAGAGCTCTTAGGAACTTCTCCATATGCCAGTCGGTGAATCCACATTTGACAGCATTATGGAGAGTATGCAGGCCACAACTCCCCACCACTGCCAGCTGAGCACCCCCAAAATGCTCTGCATGCTCCTGCTGCAGCATCTCAAAAAAACGCCAATTAACATTGGGTCCATCCATAGACACAGAGACCATCTTCCTCAAGTCAAGGTCACATACACACTCCTAAAAGACATGAAAAGCAAATTTTAAACAAACACATATTATATAGCCTACATAATTAGTTAGTGTGATGGAGGTTGGGGCCTCGAGGTTAAAGGGTTCTGTCTGAGTGGTGAGATACAGGTTCAGACCTGCAAATTCACAACTGGTGAAAAGGTGACATGTTTACGAAGTAATTTGTTGTAGGGGGGTCTGGGGCATTATCCCCCATGAGACAATTTTTATGATTTAAACATGTAAATGAAGCATTCTGGTGCATTTCTGACAAGAAAACATTTTGCTTCAAGTAAAAAATTAAAATAAATTTTCGAAACAATTTGATATCATATTAATTAAGTTGGGGCCTATCAGGTACAGTACATAACAAGAAAAAAATCTCTCTCAAATAATGCTGTAAAGTAAACCATAAGGAACCCCAGATAAGTACATCATTCTAATATTAAAGGTCAAAAATTATTTATTTGTAAGCTACTTCCTTTTAAATCACACATAAGGAAGTTTTTATAATAATGTTATAATACATTTTTTATGACATAATTATGTTTCTACTTTTTAAATAATGTCTGTCATAAATAAATTAAATTTATTTTGAAGCAATATTCTCATCAGCTTTTACATACTTAAATCTGCATGATTGTGATTTTTACACCAGGGCGTTATTTACTTTTATAAGGACAATTTTTAAACCTTACTATATATATGCACTCTCTTTCCTGTCAAATTCTTACATTTGATCAAATTCAGTTTTAATAATAAGGGCTGTTATCAATCAAATTAAGTCATTTACACTGCAAAATTGCAACTGTAATAATTGTATGAGATTGATGTTTAAACAAATAATATAAAAAAAAATCAATGATGACAATAAAGCAATAGGTGGCGGGAAGTGACCGTCTTAATAAATTAATCATTGAATCATTCATTAAAACGATTTGTTCAAAATGCTGAATCATTTAATAACAAAACACAGCACTTTAGTGTTGCTTTTCTTTCGTCTGTGAAATAGAACAAAACGATATTGCGTCTACATTGTAAGTGACTAACGTTACATGTTAACTAGGCTAACGTTACTTGTTTATTAAACTATACATTCAATGTAACATTTGCAATCGTGATATTATAGAACAGCTCACTTGGTCGTGTTATGTTACTTAACTATATCATATATTATTTATAAATAAAAAAACTCAACATTTTTAAAATTCAGAATAAAAACTTACTTTGAAATGTTTGAGCAGGTCCACCGCCGTTGCATGACCCATAAACTGCGAGCCGAAGTATCGTGACTGGACGTGGTCGTCCACCCAGTAGCGAATATGAAGGTCCAACTGCGTACTTTTCGTCATCTTATTGAGACTCTCGTCACACCCATCCTCGCTAGCTTAAAAGATTTCCGGCACCAACAGCAATAGGCCTCGCGGTCATTTCCTGGCACAGGCTTGACCCAAACGTAATTCGGATTCCTTGGCCACAGCGGATTAAACCGACACTTTCCCATTTTAGCCGACAAACTAGGCTAGCTACTGTCTTGTTCTGTGTACCTCACTTGCCTAGTAACCATAGTAACGGGTGCGCACGCATTCGCGCTTTCAGCTATGACGTGGAGCGCGAGGTGCACTCAACGTTACGCGCTGCATGAATTTTAAATTAGCCTACATTAGTAACAGTTAATTTTGTTACGGTATGAACTTAATCCTAGGAAAGGCAAAACAAATAAAATAAAAATAAGACCTTTGTAACGAAATCCAAGACTTTGTATACCAAATTCAAGGCTATTAAGGCCTTAATTTGAGATTATCAAATTTAAGACTTTTTCAATGCTTTTAAGACCCCGCAGGTACCCTGTCTTATGTTAAATGAGAAGCTTTGATCAAAAACCAGCGCCATAATTCTCTCTTATACCTCCTAGATCAATATATCTGAGATTAAGATAAGATATTATGACCGCATCTAGCTCAGAAGCTGTAACATGACACCGACTCACTCACCTGTGCATGTGTCAGATGATTGGTCACCGTCAATGTCCTGCTCAAACCCCGCCCTGTTTAAACACACACAGGAAGTCAACTTTGGGCTCATTGTGATAGGATCAGGTTTATTGCT
>CM049818.1:1108458-1133458 GCA_027422435.1 Schizopygopsis pylzovi | reverse complement strand
GGGTGAGGAGGAGTGCTGCAATAACTGACTCATTTTATAACAGAACAGGGCCTGTATTCACAAAACATCTCGCCACTAAGAGTTCTCCTAAATAGCAGTACAAGAGTTCTCTCTTAAAACCTCTTCACAAAGCTGCGGAGACAAACTAGTACTGACGAATAGAGAGTAAGAGTAAATAAGGGGGCGGGGTTTACCTCAGTGCTATTGGTGATGTCATCATGCTTATTAACTATGCACACACTGATTGGCTGATAGTCTCTGTCAGAGATTTATTCATAGAAATATTTTTAATTGTCAGCCTGTATGCATCTCGTTTATATACACATACAAACAGGCTTTAATTAACAGAGAGGAATAATCACGGCTGATAGTAAGACATGCAAACGTAACAGAAAACCAAACTGAACACAAACACAGCGGTGACTGTTATTAACTGCTTAATGAAGACCAGCATATCATCAAAGGAGGATCTAGAGATGGATGACCTCCAAAACCAAAGATGATACCTTTATTAAAGATCATTATCATCAAATGTTTCTCAAACGTTCAGATTGCCAGAAACACTATTTCAGGAGAGTTTGTGGTTTGGTTTTAGTGACTTTTTAGTTTTTAGTGTGTATGTGTGTGTGTGTGTGTGTGTGTGTGTGTGTGTGTGTGTGTGTGTGTGTGTGTGTGTGAGTGAGCGTTTGAGTGTGTGTGTGTCTGTGTGTGTGTGTGAGGTGTGTGTGTGTGTGTGTGTGTGTGTGTGTGTGTGTGTGTGTGTGTGTGTGTGTGTGTGTGTGTGTGTGTGTGTGTGTGTGTGTGTGTGAGTGAGCGTTTGAGTGTGTGTGTGTGTGTGAGTGAGCGTTTGAGTGTGTGTGTGTGTGTGTGAGTGAGCGTTTGAGTGTGTGTGTGTCTGTGTGTGTGTGTGAGTGAGCGTTTGAGTGTGTGTGTGTGTGTGTGTGTGTGTGTGTGTGTTGTGTGTGTGTGTGTGTGTGTGTGTGTGAGTGAGTGAGTGAGCGTTTGAGTGTGTGTGTGTGTGTGTGTGTGTGAGCGTTTGAGGTGTGTGTGTGTGTGTGAGTGAGTGAGTGAGCGTTTGAGTGTGTGTGTGTGTGTGTGTGTGTGTGTGTGAGTGAGTGAGTGAGCGTTTGAGTGTGTTTCACTACTCCTAATATTTCACAGATTTAGTTTTAGCGCTAAAACGCTTTGTGAAATACTCTTAGAGCAAAAATATAGGAGTCCTAATTTAGTTTGTGGTTTGGTTTTAGTGACTTATTTAGGAGCTAGTTTTAGCACTAAAACACTTTGTGAAATACAAAAATATAGGAGTCCTAATTTAGGACTGACACGGCCATTATTATTAAGATTTTCTCCTGAATTGTTGAGTTATGAGCATCCTTCAGATGTTTTGTGAATACAGGCCCAGACGTCTAGATCTTCTCACACACTCGTGTTTACCTTCCCAGCGCCGGTGTGCTCCACTGCCATCTCACTGAAGAAGAAATACACATAGTTGCCGTATTCGACCGTATGCAGGAAGTGAGGCTCTGGAGAGACGGACAAGATTTATCAAATATTACAGAAAAACAACTTTTGTTTGGAATTTAATGCAATTCCAGCTACCACGGACATTTTGATGGCAAGAAAGAGGTTAAAACTAAGATATAAGAGAATAAATAAATCTATTATAAAAGGCTGAAGATCAACAGACCATCATATAGTAAAGATCATTATTAGGTTATATGTGACACAGAAGCAGTCATAAGCAGCACAGCTATATTTGTAGCAATAGCCATCAATACATTGTATGGGTCAAAATTATACATTTTTATTTTATGCCAAAAATCATTAGATATTAAGATCATGTTCCATAAAGATATTTAGTACTGTAAATATATCAAAACTTAATTATTGATTAGTAATATGCATTGCTAAGAACTTCATTTGGACAACTTTAAAGATGATTTTCTCAATATTTTTTTTTTTTGCATCCTCAGATTCTAGATTTTCAAATATTGTCCAAACCATACATCAATGGAAAGATTATTTATTTGTTAGCTTTTACATGATGTATAAGTCTCAATTTAAACAAAATTACACTTATGACTGGTTTTGTGGACCAGGGTCACATATTGGGTTACATTATATAGGTTATTATTGTTAACTAAGACTTAAATAATAAAAAAAAACCTTGAGATAAAATCAATTTTAGCTAGTTATTATTATTTTAGCGCAGCACACTCTCCTCAACACCACACATTGGACGTCATTGACATAAACATGCACCTCGGAGCCATTTGGAGTCGTATTTGACGGTCCGGAGGACGGGCCGCCCCTCTCCACCCAAACTCCTGTAGATCACCGCGTCACTCGCCTGGAAGTCCGTCACTGTGGCCGAATAGAAATGATCCCCTGACATACAGAGACAGAAGAACATCAGTGAAAGACTGACTCAAGCTGTGCTGTCTGGTTAATCAATTAATCAGAGTCAGTGATCAGCTAAGGACAAAAACAAGGAATACAAAAACAATCAGATTAATGACAATAATTATCAAAATACTGTTTTATCATTTCAATTATCAAATCAAAATATTACTATTTACTGTAAAATATGTTTTTTCATAATTTACACAAATTAATAATAATAATAATAGTACTAATAACATTTATCATTATTATTCTTTGTTATTTCACAGAACAACTGTAAAACTGCTCTACTAATATTCAATGGGTGAATAGGTGAATGAGAGAATGAATGAGTGAGTTAATGAATGAATGGGTGAATGAGTGAGTGAATGAGTTAATGAATTAATAAGTGAATGAGTGAATGAATGAATGAGTTAATTAATTAATGGGTGAATGAAAAAATGAGCTAATGAATTAATAAGTGAATGAGTGAATGAATGAATGAGTTAATGAATGAATGAGTGAGTGAGTAAATGATTGAGTGAGTGAATAATGAGTGAGTGAATGAATGAGTGAGTTAACGAATGAATGAGTGGATGAATGAATGAGTCAATGAGTGAGTGGATGAATGAACGAGTCAATGAGTGAGTGAATGAGTGTATGAATGAATGAACGAGGCAATGAATGAGTGCATGAATAAATTAATGAATGAGTGAATGAATGCATGAATGAATGAGTGGATGGATGAATGAATTAATGAGTGAATGGATTAACGTGTGAGTGAATGAATGAGTGGATGAATGAGTGGATGAATGAATGAGTGAATGGATTAACGTGTGAGTGAATGAATGAGTGGATGAATGAATGAGTGGATGAATGAATGAGTGAATGGATTAACGTGTGTGTGAGTGAATGAATGAGTGGATGAATGAATGAGTGAATGAATGAGTGAGTGAATGGATTAACGTGTGAGTGAATGAATGAGTGAATGAATGAGTGGATGAATGAGTGAATGGATTAACGTGTGTGTGTGTGAGTGAATGAATGAGTGGATGAATGAATGAGTGAATGAATGAGTGAGTGAATGGATTAACGTGTGAGTGAATGAATGAGTGGATGAATGAATGAGTGAGTGGATTAATGTGTGAGTGAACGAATGAATGAGTGAATGAATGAAGAGGAATTTATAATGCCGGTAATGTTTTATGGTTTTAGTTAACTACATTAATCGTGGTGTGTTTCAGCACCTCACCTGCAAACACTCCTACGTTGGACTGGCGAGACTCGAATGGACATCGGGCCTGACCCGGCAGCTCCTGACCGACCTGCTCCAGCGAACTCAGCTGAGCACAAACCACACAAACCACAGCGTCAGAAACTGACTGAACGTGAGGGCACTAGGGGTGGCCGATATGGCAATGATATATCAATATCTTCTGAGATTTAACCGATAACGATAATTAGACGATATTTTGCTGAGTGTGTTATTGTGGTGATATCATAAAATGACTCCTAAAGTTTTTGATATTCTTCATATCCAGTGTGGTGGTCAATTCACACTCATCGAAATTAATATTTTCAGTAAGTTTACATTTATTTGTGACTTTTATGGGCATTTTAAAGCAAAAAGCCATTTTTTCTAAAAGTGTCTATTATCTTCCGAGTCTTACGTTAAATCAGTGAATCAGAATAATAAGACATTTGGGCTGTTACCAAGCAAATTAAATCAGTATCAACTAAATTCATTTATACAATGCCGAGAAAACACAGATTCTGCATCTGAAGATGTGTTTACACACCGTTTAATGCAAGACATGAATGCATTTAACCTGCCATTACAAATGCATAAATAATATAAAAATGTAATTTAAATTATTTAATTAATAAAAAAAATGTGACATTAAAACCGCCAGCAGGTGGCAGCAAGTCACTGTTAACAAGTGAGTCATTGCGACTGAACTGAATCATTTAAACGATTAATTAATTCAGAATTATCTTTGTTCAAGGTCAAGATTTATTAATACAGCACTTATGTTGACCAAAGTGCTTCACAAGCAAAGCAAAACGCACACAAATAAAACAGAACCAAAAAATATTCAATCCGAAACCTTAAAAGGATGATACAAATAAAAATGTGTAATAGTCAAAAAAGTCACAACCTGCTATATCCCAAAAAAATACAACCCCTAGCATTGAAGAGATGCACAAAAATAAAACCAAGTTATGAGTAAGCCTGAGAAAAACGGAAGGTTTTAATTGATGCTTTAAAAAGGCTTAATGTAGAAGACGCTCTAATTAATTAATTAATATCGCAAAAACAGGAAATATGGTGTCTAAAACACAAGTCTCGTAATTAACTTCTTGCTTATTGAACTGTAAAAAAAAAATATCATCATTTTTGTAATCATGAGCACTGAAATGAACTATATGAAGTGTTAGGCTATAAAATAAATATCTTGTGATCATACTAAATGCATTTTAATAAACTGAATCATGCAGTGAACGAACACGCACTATTCTAGACTTCATCACGTAATGCATTTGCTAAATACTTGATAATGTCAAATCACAATTAGGATATTAATCACAGATGATATACATCGCACACACCCCTAGAGGGCGCTGATCGAGCTCAAATCCGTCACTCACTCTGTAGTTTCTGCAGGCCGGGTTCAGCGCGTTCGTTCCACACGCAAACAGAGTCTCGTCGTTACGAGGCACGAGTACCTTGATGTAATTATAGCATTCATCCTGAAAAACAGAGGATGCGTGTTTTAATGTCAAACTGATGCATTAAAGAGACTCGGTTTACATCTGCCATGTCAGGTTTTATTTTACAATTTCTGAAAATCTGATTCTCAAACGCACCAAATTTGCAAAACTAGACACTAATTATCGGTTTTTAATTAAATAAAACACTTTTTGCAATTCTCTATGTAAGGCACACAAATCTGTAACACTTTACAATAAGGTGTCATTTGCTAACATTAGTTAATGATTAACTAAGACAAGCACACAATGCATTTATTACACTATTTATTGATCCCAGGTCTTTTATTTTTCTAGATTCTGTTTTAATGGTTCAATCAAAAAAAAAATCAACACCAACTAAAATGTCATTAATTGTAATCATGAAACTTATAAAAAAGATTTTATGTTTAGGGCTCTATTTATTCTTTCTTTTCATTGTTTGTTTAATTTTTATGGACTATGTTTTAATCGTTGATTTAAATTTTAGTCATCAAATATCACGTATGATTAATTGAAATCATGAAAATTATACAATTTAACTACAATGTAATCCCTGTTTCCTTTAAATTGTGTTTTTTTCTGAATAATTAATGGTCTGATTAAATTATAATATTCAAAAAGCATGTCTAATCAACCAAATTCATATAATTTTAACACATTTTCCACCAGAAATCCTGTGTTTTGTGTTTAAATGTATTACCAAAAACAGTAGTAATCAAATAAAGGCATAAAATATTGACAATTTACATCATCTTTTAAAATGCAATTAAATTAAATTTAGTACAAATTAATTTTATTTTAAAAATAATTTCAATAACAGGTTTATTATTCAAATAAAAACATTAAAATCTGACTGTCAAACAGCTGAAGCACACACCAAATCTGCAAAACTAGACACTAATTAACCGTTTTTAATTTCATAAAATGTGCTAATTTGCTAACATTAGTTAATGATTAACTAAGACATTTATTACACTATTTATTCATCTTTGTTGTCGTTCATTGTTTGTTCACGGTGCATTAAAATTAAAACAGTAAATAACATTAACTAAGATTAATAAATGCTGTAGATGTATTGTTTATTCTTGGTTAATGTTACCTAATGAACCTTATTGTAAAGTGTTACCGGTAATTAATATTATGGCAAAGGTGTTTGCTTTTGAGATGTGTTTGTGATACTTTAAATGCAATAGATGTGACCAATTTTGCATGTTGTGTGTGCAATTCTTGTATTTGTGTGTAAACGCGTTGTGAATAAATATGTGTACGCAGGTGAAAAAAGCTGTAATATCCAACTCCGGTATGGACAGAACTAAACACAGGGTTCAGAATAACATTCACTTGTTGATATAAATGCAAAGCAATCATAAATGGTCACAGAAGTTATTATAAGGTGTAAACATCTGCTGAAGGTTCATGGCAGAGCATCGTCTTCTCATCTTTGGTCCAGCTCTTCGTCTGATCTCAGATCTGATACTTACGCTGTTTCTTCCTCTCACGGTGCACTTGGACACGTCTGTAGATCTCCACGTCAGTATCTGGAAACACAAAGAGGTCTTAAGGTCCAAAATTGTTAGGAGTACGAACGAGGACTTTTAAGGGGCTTAAGAGTTTCGTTAGCAGTGGAGAAAACACACAGCATGACGGTGAGTTAATAAGATGCTACACATTAGATCGTGCAGGGATCATGTTTATGATCGATCTTATTAGAGACACGCTAACATCTCCGACACCGCGCAGAAATGCCATCGCGCCAGAAATGGACGTAATCTCTACAATTAACTACATTAACATATTTGGCAAACTGGAAAAATGCAACTATGCAGCAGCGATGATTTGGGTCTGTTACAGAACTCGCTGTTCATTTCCTATAAAATACTTTAAGTATGACAGCATGGTCAATAAAAAAATTAAGAATATATATACATATAATGTGTGTGTGTGTGTGTGTGTGTGTGTGTGAGAGAGAGAGAGAGAGAGAGTGAGTGTGTGTGTGTGTGTGTGTGTGTGTGAGAGAGAGAGAGAGAGAGAGAGCGAGAGAGAGTGAGAGTGTGTGTGTGTGTGTGTGTGAGAGAGAGCGAGAGAGTGTGTGTGTGTGTGTGTGTGTGTGAGAGAGAGAGAGAGCGAGAGAGAGTACGGTAAAACATGAAAAATTACGCCTGTAATTTCAAAGTGAATGCTTATAATAAATGCTACTCTTAAAAGCGCTCTTTTATTTCCTTCTTGGACAACCAACCAATCACAGTCTTCAAAAGACTGTATCTTACCTAGCAACAGGGTCAGCTCCGCCTCCTCACTAAATTAAAAGTGTTTGTCTTTTCCTGGCTCAGAGGACATTTTTAGGGCTCTATTTATTCTTTCTTTTAATTTTTTATGATTCATTTTTCTGGACTACGTTTTAATCGTTGATTTAAATTTTAGTCATCAAATATCACGTATGATTAATTGAAATCGTGAAAATTATACAATTTAACTACAATGTAATCCCTGTTTCCTTTAAATTATGTGTATGTTGTTTTATTTTTCTGAATAATTAATGGTCTGATTAAATTATAATATTCAAAAAGCATGTCCAATCAACCAAATTCATATCATTTTAACAAATTCTTTTACTTTTTTCCCCAGAAATTCTGTGTTGTGTGTTTAAATTATTACCAAAAACAGTAGTAATCAAAAGAAGGCATAAAATATTGACAATTTACATCATCTTTTAAAATGTAATAAAATCAAATTTAATACAAATATATTTAATTTAAAAACTAATTTCAATAACGGGTTTATTATTAAAATTAAAACATGAAAGTTGAGATATTTCCTTAAAAGAAAAAGGTTTAATAACTGTATTATAATTTTTTTCCCCAGAAATTATGTGTTGTCTGTTTTAATTTTAATACAAATTACCCAAAAAAAATCCATAGTAATCAAATAAAGGCATAAAATATCGACAATTTAATAAATGTAATAAAATCTAATTTAATACAAATGTATTTAATTTAAAAACTCATTTCAATAACGGGTTTATTATTCAAATGAAAACATGGGCGTTGAGATATTTCCTTTAAGAAATAACTGTAATATTGTTATTATTATAGTAATAATCATGCATGTGTTCTGCACCGGTGTGTTTTACCTGCTGTGGGATGATTCGATCGACTGCAGCAGTGAGATTAACAACAAACACATGGTCTCTAAACAGAAGAAAAACAGAAGAAAAGTCACATTCGTGATTTCATGGCTTCACGTGGTCTGTTGAACAGACTGCTCTTCAGTGACTGAATGACCTGGCAGCGATGTACAGCATGTGCTGGATCCGGATCATCCGCTGATAGTCCAGACCCAGACGCTCCGTGTCATTATTAAACCTCAGACCCTGGAAACTGGGATAGCGCTGCGAGTCTGTGGAGCACAAGAGACAGAGCAGATAAAACCATCAGTTATGAAACACAAGCAGATTTATGTGAGGCATTGGTTGTTTACTGGGCCGTCTGGAATCAGGGTTATTACAGTTAACTGAAAACAAAACCATTAAAACACTAGATAATGTATTCATGTCGTGTCAGATGAGGCTTGAGTGAGTGAGAGAGAGACTCAAAACTAATGAGTGCAACAGCACACACAGAACGTTATAGATGCATACATATTTTATTTTTAATAATATGACCCTGGAGCTCAAAAGCAGTGTTAAGTCGCTGGGGTATATTTGTAGAAATAGCCAACAATACATTGTATGAATCAAAATTATACGTTTTATTTTATGCCAAAAATCATTAGGATATTAAGATCGTGTTCCATTAATATATTTAGTGAATTGTCTACCATAAACGTATCAAAACTTAATTATTGATTAGTAATATGCATTGCTAAGAACTTCATTTGAACAACTTTAAAGATGATTTTCTCAATATTTAGATTTTTTTTTGCACCCTCAGATTCCAGATTTACAAATATTGTCCAAACCATACATCAATGGAAATATTATTTATTCAGCTTTCAGATGAGGCATAAATCTCAATTTCGAAAACTGTCACGGTACAGAAAGCTCGAGATCCAATTGCGAGTGAAAACAGATAGTCTTTATTTGACAACACCAAAACACAGTGGAGGTGAGATGAGCTGGCAGTGCAGGTGCAGACTCCAAACACAGTGGAGGTGCAGATATCATCGGCAGTGCAGGTGCAGTAAACCCGGCAGTGCAGAGTCTCCAGCTCGGGCAGAGAACACAGTCCAGTCCGCACCCTACAGGGATATACTGAAACGCGACCAGGCGAGAACAGCTTCAGGACCTGGAAGACTGACACAGAGAGTAAGGAAACCACAAGAGTAAAAACGATCTGACAACGCACCACAGAAACGCCAGCCAGATATAGGCAGTGCAGACGAGCTACACCTGTCACCGTTCTGATTACCTCGTCAGGTGCACGGTAACTAGGCAACGCTGACAAGCACAACGAGCGGGTCCACAACATAGACGAACACAGAATGAGCACACAGATCCATGAACCGTGACAGAAAACTTGATACTTATGACTGGTTTTTGTGCTCCAGGGTCACAGATATGATTTATGTACGCTACATCAAATCAAATCTCTTTATCGTCACACATCATGAACACAAATGTACTGATGAAATTATTAGGTACAAGACTCTGTGCCATGGCAGTACAAGCAACAAGATATGACAAAATTACAATATACAAATAACTATATACACACTTTACACAATACACACATTTCCATTATATACACAACTGTATTCTCAAGGCTTATAGATGTGTGTATAGCTTTTATACATGACTTACAGTGGTGCATACTGTTAGTGTTTTACTGTGTTGTTAGTGCAGAAGAGAATAGTGCTCTATGCTAGTATGCAGTTCAAGATATGCTACAGTGCTGTCAGAGTCAGTGTGGCTGGTGTGTAGATGAAATCCAGAGTGAGGGGTGGGTGGGTGAGTGTAGTGTGCTATCCTGAGTTCAGCAGAAGAAGCTGTCTCGCGTTCTGCTGGTTCGGGTCCTGATGCTGCGGTACCGTCTGCCTGATGGTAGCAGTGAGAAGAGGTGGCAGGAGTCTCTGATGATCTTCCGTGCTTTCCTCACACATCGCTGGGTGTAGATGTCCTGGAGGGAGGGAAGCTAATCTCGGACGATGTGCTGGGTCGTCTCAACTATTCTCTTCAGGGCTTTCTGGTTGAGAGCGGTGCAGTTCCAGTCCCAGGCGGTGATGCAGCCAGTCAAGATACTCTCCACAGTACAACTGTCTGAGGATTTTGGAGCTCAGACCGAATTTCTTCAGTTGCCTGAGGAAGAAGAGACGCTGGTGGGCCGTGTGGAATAGTCCAGGTGAGGTCCTCGGTGATGTTTACGCCGCTGCTGCTGACCCGCTCCACTGGAGTCCCGTCGATGGTGATGGGGGGGGTTGCTCACTGGTCCGCCTCCTGAAATCCACCATCAGCTCCTTGGTCTTACTGATGTTGTTGTTGTGGCACCAGTTATTCAGGGTGTGCACCTCTTCTCTGCAAGCTGATTCATCGTCATCGGTGATCAGACCGACCACCGTTGTGTCATACGCAAATTTGATGATGACGAAAATTAGATTAGTTAATTAGATAATTTTGTACTCCCCCCTCTTCCAGATTTCGATTTCAAGCAAGTTGGCTTCATGATCAAGATTCTGTGAAATATCTGGACGATAAAATAAACCTATAGTTTAAGGTTAATACAAATCAGACGAGTGCTTCAGTTAAACGGGAGTCCTTCAAGGCCAGCCGCGATTTCTTTAAGACTGCAAGGGAAGCTCAGCTTCCCCTATAATTGTCAAAAAAATGAATGGTCAAATATATGCACTATTATGTTAACATTTTATTGACTAAAAATGCGTTAAACACGTTCATCTCGAACGAAAATAATTTCGTTCAGAATCAGCTACTTAGGTCGGCTGACTCGATTTCCTTCTCATTCATTCCCGTAGCGTACAGTGCATTACTCTGTTGAAGCCCAGCGTCCATTGACTTCAATGGGGCTGCTTTAAACAGTTTTTTTCAGTGCTTAGAAACAAGACGGTCATTGGATAATGCTGCGATTATGTCCCGCCCACGGACGCTCAGCGTCTCTGGGATGAATGGAGGAGTGGGCTGGCCCGGACTCCGAGCGTCTGCGTGATGATTGGAGGGTCTGTCGAAAGACTGCGTCTCCTTTTGATTGACAGCGATTTTGTACTATAAAAAGTCGCTGACGCTGAAGCTATCCGAGCTTAGTCCCATCGCGGATTTTGCAAGTGTAGTCGAAAGGCAAACTGCTGCAACCTATTTCTTGGTATTTGCTTGGCGAAATTGCTAGCCAATTTTCATCATACATTTCACACAGTTATACACCACATTCCTTGTTTCAGTTGAACCTAATTCCCACATTTCCTCCGTCGAGTTTAATATCTTTTTTTTAGATCGTCTGTTCATTCATACAGTAGGCTAGACTAGAGCATTTTCTTGAAAAGGAACATAGAGCAGAATTTACGTATAAATAAATGGACGATTTTTTGATGTTGGCCGAAAATGAGCTTCCCCTCTTTGAAAGCACAGCAGCCGCCACTGTTCAAGGCATATATTAGACGGGAGATATTAAGATATATAAGATACAGATCCAAAACGTATCGGGTACAGTTAGAAAACCTGAGGAAACAAATTAAAGTATTGGAACAGCATCTCTTTTGTAATAATGACCCTGCAAAGCAGAAATAACAAGCCAAATTTAATGAAATAACTAGTAGTAAAATATCTAAGAATTTACATTTATGCATTCAGCAGACGCTTTTATCCAAAGCGACTTATTCAGGTTATACATGTATTGTCAAGTATGTGTGGGAATTGAACCCGTGACCGTTTGCGCTGCTAATGCAATGCTCTACCACTGAGCCCCAGGAACATCCCTAACGATTGAATGTGACTAAAGCAGTCCTATTATGATCAGGAACATCGCTAGCATGGAGAATCAGACAGAGCCATCAAATCAATTATCTTAACGAGTGGGGAGAAGATTGTTGACCCATTGGAAATAACTAGTATTATGAACATTTGTATAAATCCAAAAACACCAACAATTTAGAGGAGCAAAATAATTTTCTTGATGAATTTCCAGAATTATCAGAGGAGACCAGAAGTCATTTAGAGAATAATTTAAGTATAGAAGAGCTCTCAGGGCATGAGCAACGGTAAATCCCCGGGGCCGGATGGAAATTTGCTAAACATTTGCAGGGAAAAATCTACCACACCTGCTTGAAATGTTTCATGAACCCGTGGGAAAGGATTATTACCCCCTTCTCTGAGATCAGCTCTAATTAATCTCATATTAAAACCAGGCAAAGCTCCCAATGAAAAATCATCTTATAGGCCCATATCTTTAATGATAACTTAATTGTATCGTTAAAAAGCGCTATACAAATAATCTTGAATTGAGAGCGATGGATTGCCCCCCCAGTGTGGGCGTGGCCTAAATGTGCTCAGTCTCTATGGCCCTGTCCCAAATGAAACACTTCATGTGCACTTGCGGTCTTACAATGGCCGATGCGTGCGTGTGTCCCTTAAGTCCACGAGACCGTAGAGTGTCCCATTCCTCATTTTAGCGTTCAGAAGGGTGCTCGCGAACTCCCCCTTTGCGTGCCGTTATGCGCCCTCGATCCGAAGACAGCTTCTTAAGCCAGAAGGTGAACATGTTGGTATTCATGTAGAAAATACATGCAGGTCCTGTCAGATTAGTTTGACTTTTCTTTTTGTGTTTGTTTTGAAAAGCTTGTGATCTTTGTTGTTTACCTCACATGGAGGTTTTCCTTAATTTTTTTTAAATATTATTATTTATTTGATTCCTCAGCGTTTGCTAAACATTCTGTATTTATTAGTCGACATAGGACACATCAAATACTGTAATATATACCATGTCTCATCTTATTATTTTTTGTTAATAAATGTTATGTGAGCTAGTTATTGCAGCCTACTGTTTTCTTGCAGTTGTGCTTTTTAATTAAGAATAACATTGAATCCATCTTTTTTTAGTCTTATATATATTTAAGTATTATAGTAGATATAAGCAAAACAGAAAATAATATTTTCTCGTAAAACGTGACGCCACAATCGCGAAAGTGAAAGCGCACGAAAAAAAAAATGAATTTCTGCTCACAAAATTTAAACCAAAAATAATTATGATGAAAAAGAACGGGTTGAATGTTGAACACTTTCGTTACCTTATAAACTATGATAAAAGTTCATCAGCATGCATTGATTAATCAAATGTTGTATTCAAAAAAACTAAATTGCGACCAAATTATGGGCTGACCGTCTGAGATCTCGTCAGTCATGTGACTCACCTTCCAGACGCACCACACTGATTGGCTGCAGGTCACCGGGGAAGGGCGTGGCCGTAGCATTGACTGGGAGGAGCCAGGCTAACGAGGCCATCGCCATGACGACAGAGTAAGGCCATGTCCTGTCAATCATCTGCACAGGAAATAACAGATACAGACAGATGACATCACTGAGATGATATTTATGAGTTTGTAATCTGGCTGATGTGATTTTAAGATGCGTCTCATTGGATGCTGATTACAATCTAGTATTGATTTTAATGATCGGTTTGATTATATTTGCTTAGCATTTTTTTTTAAATGCCTATATTTGAGCAATTTAAAACACATTATAATGTCTTTGGAAATAAAGCAATTAGAACTATGCCACGGTTTTTAAATGTACATTTTATTTCCATATACCAATATTAGGCAATATTATGGATGGAGGACTCATATTTTAGCTGGAAGCAACATCTTAATGATGGATTGTTTTCTTACAAACACTACATTTCTCCAAACCTGATGAGGAAACAAAGTCTGAACTTTTCCTTTAACTCTCCCTGTTGAAGACGCCTGGTCTAAAGGTTAATCTAGATTACCTGAAGTGCCCTAAATGGACTCTGTACGTGTGTATCACATTACAAGAACAATGATTTTAATAATAACATATATTTGAGCTTGACTGGTCTTGGTCTGGTTTTGTTAAACCAAGCAGCTAGCTTCAGTTCGGAGTAATTCTGGGATCAACTTCTTATTGTTATATATGTGTGTAGAGTTAAGATTGAGCTCAGACTCACATTAGTGTCACAAGAGTTGCTGTGTTTATCTACACTAATGGGTGCCGCGATACAGCAGGATTAAACACACAAAGACAGAGCTACGATGAAATAAACACTAACTTTACGAGTCCCTGCTTCTCATCTATCTGATGGAAACCATCACATCGTCAAATATCTCTTTGTAAAGGCTCAGAGACTAAAATCCCTGGAGTGCATTATGGGTAACTAGAATCAAAACACATGATTATAAGATTTAAATGGACAAAGAGCAAATAATAAATGATCCCATAACAATCTGACGTTTAAAAACTGATCCGACCTGAAGATAATCTGACGAGAAGCTTTGTGTGTGTGTGTGTGTGTGTATGTGTGTGTGTGTGTGTCGGGGGGAGACACTTTAGCTAATTAATGGCTAATCAGAGCTAATCTTCCATTAGGCAGATAAAGCAGGACACATGAGTTGGAGGTATAATCTGTACAGGCTTATTGAATTAAAATGTTTATAGAAGCTAAAGCACTTGATTTCCTGAATTCCTCCTTCGTTAAATTGCATAACAGGCCTGTAATTATTTGTAATGTTCAGGCCATTAATGAAGCACATAGAGACAATTATGAACATGCAGATTACAAAATATCAAAGCAAGCATTATTTTTTTCCAACAACAAAAAAATACACACAAAGCACACCTCAATATTTACTATCTATACAATGCACACACAAAAAGTGTGTTACTTGCCATTTCAATTTTTTGGTGAAATTATCAATTTCTGAGTGAAAACTGTGTCTATAGAACTATAATTCATAGCTGTGCAAATGTGAAATGTGTTTCCAGCCACTAAACACAGTCACAACCAGATCAAAACAACCAAAAATACCACACATAAGAGCACCAGACAAAGTCAAAGCGGCATGACTGATGACGCAAAGACATGATTGCAATAACAACAGATAACGAGCTAGCGTTTAGTGCCTATTTCACACACGTTTTCTGTTTTTAATGTGATTTCTTCAGCTTCAGCAGTGCACATCTTGACACTCAAGCTCTTCTTGGCAACATTTCTGTCGAGTTGGATGAGAACATCTGACAAACGAGCGTTTCTGAAATCCTCCACAGATGCGTCGACTAGGGGTCGACCGATATGTGTTTTTCAGGGCCGATACCGATACCGATTATTACAGATCAAGTAGACCGATAACCGATATTTTGAACCGATATACGTGTCTGGTGTAAAAATGAAAATTAATGCCAAAATTAATAATAACAAGAGCTCTGACAAAAAAAAAAACGTTCTTTAAATGCTTTTAAACATGTCTTTAATTCTGAAAACTGTTAATAACAACAACATTAAATAAACAGTAATATTAAAAATATGAATAATAACATAAGTACAGAGATCACCCAGAAGTATTCTGTAAACATTTTGTAAAACTTAAAGTAAACGTATTTAGCGTATTGTGTGATTATTCGCAACAAAAGTTGTAATATTTGTTGTAGTTGTATTACGTATACAGTAATATATTCGGCTAAACCGAACTTATATTTTGACAGGTTGCCATGAGGACCTTTTAAGTTTCTTTAGCCTATGTATATATGATATGACGATCGTTTTACTCAAATGAAACCGTCAAATGCTCGTGAAGTGACTCTGCGAGCAGTTCTGGGGATGTTGTTCATGTATTTATGTCCTCATTCAGTGAGACGGCAGACGCTGGAGTCACCGCGAGCATCACACGCTTCAGTATGTGTGTGTGCAGTAAATGAAACCGCACGTCTGTGTCATTCATTAACAGAGATGCAGAACATGCAGGATTCATATTTAAAGTGTTTTTGCGGCTTAATATTAATAGATACTAGTCCATAGCGCGAGTCGATTTAAGTGTACTGACCTACTTTTGATTAATTCATCCAAACTTCGACACATTCCGTGACATTCCGCGTTATACGGTAAATTCCATTATATGACTGCATTCCGCGATTCCGCCCGCATTTTCCGCATCGCGGACATCATGGGTTATATTGAGGTGTTTTGCAACTTCAGCAACGTCTGCTGCTGGTTTACCTTTGAGAGACAACTGATGCGTGATCACTGAGGCAGCTCCAGTTAGCAAGTGCTCTCGGTGTGAGACTGCCTTCAGTTTTCCGCGTTGATTGGTCGGACTCGTGACTCTCTACATATCAGATGAGCGGTGGGCGGAGATTGCTCTCAGAGATTGAGAGATCGCCTCACTCTCACAGTGTTGAGCTCAGACAGGCTGCATCGAGCCAAATAGTGCATTTAAACATTAAATAGTTTCACCTGTATTATTTATTCACCAATAAATAATGTCACCTGTAAATAGTATGTTTGTTTGCATAAAAAAAATTTAAAAAAAAAAAAAAAAAAAAAATTATCGGCAAATCTGTTTTTAAAATGGCCGATATCGATAATCGGTAAAATGCTTAATATCGGCGCCGATAATCGGCCAGGCCGATAATCGGTCGACCCCTAGCGTCGACCTCTCTGGCTCCCAGTCTAACTTCTGCTAATGTTTCAGGTCATTGTCCTGCTGGAAGACTAAAGTCCCAGCGCTCGGTTTACAGCAAGCATTCCTCCAGCATTTTCTCTATTAGTTTAACAGACTGTAAAGCCGCGTGCATCAGTCCATCGTCAAATAACGCTCAATGACACTAAAACACTGCTGTTTAATTATCGTTTCAGAATCATTTAATCATCAGAAGGTCAATTTTGTTCCCACCATTCATGAAATAATTTACATTTAAGTACATTTATCTCTCTCTATCTCTGTCGCTCTCTCTCTCTCTGCATCGCTCTCTCTCTCTCTCTCTCTCTCTCTCTCTCTCTCTGCATCGCTCTCTCTCTCTCTCTCTCTCTCTCTCTCTCTCTCTGCATCGCTCTCTCTCTCTCTCTCTTTCTCTCTCTCTCTCTGCATCGCTCTCTCTCTCTCTCTCTGCATCGCTCTCTCTCTCTCTCTCTCTCTCTCATCGCTCTCTCTCTCTCTCTCTCTCTCTCTCTCTCTCTCTCTCTCTCTCTCTCTCTCTCTCTCTCTCTCTCTCTCTCTCTCTCTCTCTCTGCATCGTCTCTCGCTCTCTCTCTCTCTCTCTCTCTCTCTGCATCTCTCTCTCTCTCTGCATCGCTCTCTCTCTCTCTCTCTCTCTCTCTCTCTCTGCATCGCTCTCTCTCTCTCTCTCTCTCTGCATCTCTCTCTATCTCTATCTCTCTCTGCATCTCTCTCTCTCTATCTCTCTCTCTCTCTATCTCTGTCTCTATCTCTCTCTCTCTCTCTCTCTCTGCATCTCTCTCTCTCTCTCTATCTCTCTCTCTCTCTCTCTCTGCATCTCTCTCTCTCTCTCTATCTCTGTCTCTCTCTCTCTCTCTCTGCATCTCTCTCTCTCTCTGCATCTCTCTCTCTCTCTCTATCTCTGTCTCTCTCTCTCTCTCTCTGCATCTCTCTCTCTCTCTCTCTCTCTCTCTCTGCATCTCTCTCTCTCTCTCTCTCTCTCTCTCTCTGCATCTCTCTCTCTCTCATTCAGATCATCAGCTCAGTGAATACACTTATTTTCTCATACTGTAGAGAACATGGACGTGTGTGTGGTTGCTGTGCTGTATTAAAGCTTTTTGTGAAATGTAAGTTTTCAATAACTAAACAGAGGAGACTTAAGGTGGTTTCTATGTAGGGCTGTGCAATTAATTTTCATGCTTATCTCGACAAGCCACGCGATATCGCGTATATAATCAAACACGTTTCATCTGTGATATTGAACGTGATATTGCCTAGCTTGTCAGTGAAGTATGGCTCTGTGTATTAACTGCCGATCCAATTGAAAACAGGTGATGGAGATTTACCGCCAATCACGGAGCCGGCTTTACTGACGAGATGCGCATGAGAATCGCACGCGATGAATTGCACAGCCCTAGATTCATGTGATGCAATGCTACATTCCTCCAAATCTGATGAAGAAACAAACTCATCTACATCTCGGATGGCCTGACGGTGGGCTCTTCCAGCACATTTTAAATTAATGTTTGGGGTGGAAATATTCCTTTAAGAAGTGTCTCTGTAACGGCTCTCACGCTCTCAGTAAAAATACTCGGCACCTTTGACATAAAGCAGCTGTTTGCTTTCTGTCCAGAGCCCAGAACGGTCTCTGCCGTTTCCTTCTCTTTTAACTCGGACCCAAAAATATCCAGTGAGTGTCCAGTAGTAGTTATAAACACAGTCTTAAGGCCACTCACAGCAGACGTGTTCTTGCTGTCGGTCAGCGCTATATTATAAATGTTGGTCTATGTAAACATGCTAGCTGTACTATAAGGGGCCGTTCACACCGAACATGTTTTTCATTCCACTGTGCAGTTTCTCATTGTCTTTTCTATGTAAACATGCTCTAGATTGATGTGTTTGACTGCTGAGCTCGGGTCACGCGAGTGTTGAAACGTCTTGTGCACGATAAAATAACTTAAGCGGTGCATTAAGTAAAAAAATAAAAATAAATATTTTGCTCTTTTTTCTTCATTCCATTGCCCTGCATCTTGCATTTTCGAATGCAAAAACATATTTTCTTACAGAACATGTTTTCGCATTCCACTTTGCTGCTTTTTTAATATAAATATGCATTATGGACATGTTTGATGCTCTCATCTTGATTACACACCCTCACATTATTTCAAACCCGTGTGACCACTCTTTTCTTATAATGAAGATGGTTACCAACATTCTTCAAAATGTCTTTTGCATTCAGCAGAAGAAAATAATTCATAAATGTTTAAAACAGTACATGACAACAGCTTTAACCCCAGGCGTTAGGGTTAGTTATGATCAGGGTTAGTTAGGGTGAGGGTTAGGGATAAACTATGACTCGGACCCTGGCATATTTCTCAAATGACATTCATGATGTGGAATTCAGGGGGAGTTTCTCTCCGACCCGTCGATTCGGTCTTTCTCTCTCTCTGTGCCGAGATCAGAGAACCAACAGAAACTCTACAAGTGTTCCAGGAATGCTAGAGTGGGCCGAGAGAGAGAGAGGAGAGAGAGAGAGAGAGAGAGAGAGAGAGAGAGAGAGAGAGAGAGAGAGGGAGGGGGAGAAAGAGAGAGAGAGAGGGAGAGAGAGAGAGAGAGGGGGAGAGAGAGAGAGCGAGAGGAGATGATTGACGAGAGAGAGAGACCCGGTGACACTCGTTTCTATAAGAAGGGGGGGGGGAAGTGTAGAGAGTGTTGGCATTCAGCAGAAGAAAATAATTCATAAATGTTTAAAACAGTACATGACAACAGCTTTAAGGCGTAGGGAGTAGACAGGGTAGTTAGGGTGAGGGTTAGGGATAGAGAGTAGACGGAGGAGTATTGGTAAATAGAATTCTGAGGGAATTCAGGGGGAGTTTCTCCGACCGTGATTCGAGATTTTGTGCGAGATCAGAGAGACGGAAGAAACTCTACAGAGTGTTCCAGGAATGCTAGAGTGGGCCGAGAGAGAAGCGAGAGAGAGAGAGAGAGAGAGAGAAGACAGAGAGAGAGGAGAGAGAGAGAGGAGAGAGAGAGAGGGAGAGAGAGGGAGAGAGAGAGAGGAGAGAGAGAGAGAGAGAGAGAGAGAGAGAGAGAGAGAGAGAGGGAGAGAGAGGGAGAGAGAGAGGGGAGGGAGAGAGAGAGAGAGGGGGAGAGAGAGAGAGAGAGAGGGGAGAGAGAGAGAGAGAGAGAGAGAGAGAGAGAGAGAGAGAGGAGAAGAGAGAGAGAGAGAGCGAGAGAGAGAGGGAGAGGAGAGAGAGAGAGAGAGAGAGAGAGAGAGAGAGAGAGAGGGGAGAGGGAGAGAGAGAGCAGAGAGAGAGAGAGAGAGAGAGAGAGAGAGAGAGAGGAACATACGATGAACAGGAGGAGAACAGCAGGGCAAACATGCAGAAGATGCATATTTCAGAAAGAAAGGCCAACATATGAGGGAGAAAATATTAATAATCATACAATGCTTGCCATGAGCCCACTGTGAAATCCCTGGAGTGTATTTACACAAAAACTAATAAATGTGTGGCTCTAGACTTAGATTTACGGTTTTCATTCAATATAGATGTGCATGAATTTTCTGTAATTTACACTAAAAACTAATAAATGTGTGGCTCTAGACTTAGCTTCACTCATAATATTAAAGATCTGTACATTTTAGCCGATATAATTGCACTAATAGTTAATATATGTTTGACTCGAGACTTAGTTTTACTGTTTATATTATATTATAAATTTAGATGCAAGTTTGACGTAAATTACACTAATAACTAATATATAAAATAATATATAAACATAAAAATGTTATGTAATTTGCACTAGCTAATAAATATATCAATCAAGACTTTACTTATAATACCTGATTTACTGATAATATTAAATATTTAGATGCACATAAATGACATTACATAAAACATACAATCTAATTTATTACATAAATTATTAATAATTATTAGATAAAACATACAATCTAATTTATTACATAAATTATTAATTATATAAAACATACAATCTAATTTATTAAATAAATTATTAATAATTTATTACATAAATTACATAAAATATACAATGTAAATCTTTAATATTATCAGTAAATCTAAGTCTTGAGCCACGCATTTATTAGTGTAAATTAAATGTACAGCTATTAATAACTAATAAAGGCGATTTAGATATCCATTTAATGTAATTTACACTAACTAATAAATATTTGGATTAAGACTTAGATTTACAATCATTTTAAATGTAGATGTACATTTTATGTTATTTATACTAATATCTAATAAATGTGTGGCTTTAGACTTAAATTGCCCAATTATATTAAAGCTTCAAACCCACATGAAAAACATATTACAGTAATTTATAGCAAATACTAGTGTTTTTGAACCACTATAGTAAAGTGTATTATACTGTATATATTATAGTATTTACAACACTCTGTTAATGAATGCTACAGCATACTGTAGTAACAAATACTGTAGTATAATTTAGTTTTTACTACAGTAAACTGTAGTGTATTGTAGTATAATATACCCTATAGTTGTACAGTTTTAGGTAAAGTCGTTTGTTTATATTAACGTTACTATAATTGTTATATTACCGCAGCAACTATAGATTTACCACAAAAAATTAATTATAGTACTTCACTATCTATGTTTCATAACACTATAGTATTTTTTTTATGTGGGAATGTACATTTTATAGCTTTTTATATACTTTTTATTCAGAAAAAGTTTCTCTCCAACCTAAACTGACCTTCTTAATCGATCTGGAGGAATTTAAACCGGTTTTGTCATATCAAAAATCATAATTGTATATGACTGAAGGACGTCCTGGTCCAGCAGACCTCATAGTTTATGTAATTTAATATACTATACTCACGTTTTCAGTGGTTTTCTCCTGACTGGCGGTCTCTGGCTAATTTAAAGCTGTTTTTGGGCCGTTTTCTGAGGGCAGATGGTCAGACATGAGCTTTAAAGCTCAAATCCCCTCAGAAAGCAAAGGATTACCACATTTACTCTCCAGCATCTTCACCGTGTCCTCCTGAAACAACCGTGACAGCTTTCCAAAGCGACTTGAGTCGCGTTTCTGTCAAATATTTGTCTTTATCTGTGAAACGGAGGAGTTTGAGCGTTTGACGGTTTAACGGACGCGGTTTAAAAAGCTTTTAAAACTCTTGTGGCGCGAATAATTTAGTAACATCCTGCGCTCGCGTTCAATTTAAGAAGCAGTTTAAAACTACTAACGTTAACTCGATTCACCACAAACTTACACAACAACGCAGAAACTTACCTGTATTGCTTCAAAAAGCATCTTATTCCATATTTTCTGTGTTTTCCTCAAATCTGAGCGTCAGAGAACCGAGAGCTCCAGTTTAATTCAGTATAATCTGCGAGAGTATGCGGGGCGGAGCAACAGATACGTCAGACACGCCCCCTCATTGTGCATGTGCGCGTTCGGGCCAATCAGAGACAGTAGGGCGGATTCTTTACTCCGCCCATCCAATCAAAACAGATGTGGTGGTTTATTTATAAACCCTTTGGATTTTTCACGTGTTTTAAATAATAAATACATTTAATAGCTTAGTTGCAAAATGTTTGAAGAGAGAGAGATATCATTATTAAATATATTTTACATGTATTTTTTGTTATTAATTTGCCATGTATGAAATTTAATAATCTAATTAAAATTAAATGATCAAATTATGTTCAAAAGCATTCTCATAACATAATTAAATGTACTTTATATTTCTGTATTAGCAAAATATTTGACATTTATTTACTGATTTATTTCAAATGTTTAGAACCATTGTTCTCATAACACAATTAAAGATATTGTAATATACATTTATTTTTTGAACAATGTTTGAAATTTCATACTATAATAAAAAATATATAATTATATTCATACAATTAAATGCTCAAATGATATTCTGGATCATTGTTCTCATATAATAAAGAAATATGTATTATATATAATTACACAATGCTCAAGACACAGACAGACAACACAGACACACAGACACACACACAGACGTAGACACACACACGCAAACACACACAGACACAGACACAGACCCACAGACAGACAAACATACACACACAGACAGACACAGACAGACAGACAGACAGACAGACAGACAGACACACACACACACACACACACACACACGCAAACACACACAGACACAGACCGACACACACACACACACACACACACACACAGACACAGACACAGACACAGACCCACAGACATACACACATACACACATACACACACACACACACACACACACACAGACCGACACAGACAGACACAGACACAGACCCACAGACACAGACCCACAGACAGACACACACACACACACAACACACACACACACACACACACACACACAGACAGACACAGACACCGACCCACAGACAGACACACACACACACACACACACACACACACACACACACACACACACACACACACACAGACAGACAGAGACACACACACACACACAGAGACAGACACACACACACACAGAGACAGACACACACACACACACACACACACACAGAGACACACACACGCAGACACACACACACACAGACAGACAGAGACACACACACACACAGAGACAGACACACACACACACACACACACACACACACAGAGACACACACACACAGACAGAGACACACACACGCAGACACACACACACACGCAGACACAGAGACACACACACACAGACACAAACACACACAAGAAAATCAGGTACAGTTTACGCTGTTTGCAAGCCTCAGCTCACTATAAACACACTTAGTAGCATTAAAGTGTGTCACATTATAATAATAATCCTCGCCTGATGGTACAGACCAGATCTGTTGTTTTCTTTATTTCTGATGTTTTTCAGGGCAGATCAACACTGAGAGGAACTGCCTCCACTTCCTGTCGCCTCATTCCCACGTCCTGCTTCAGTCCCATCCTGACCTTTGACCTGCGCATTTCTCTCGGCCCCTAAAGACACGCTGGAGCGGAGGAGGACGATGTGTGCTGGACACTGTGCATGTCTTTTCTGGAAAACTTGCTGTTATTCTGAGACACTCACAGACACGTATCTCTGGGGATTCAGAGGCCTTGGAGGTTTATTACAAATACCACCGTTTTCTACATGCAAGTGAGCAAAAACACACTGCTATTCACCCAAAATATGTTTTTTATTCTCAATAAAAAAAAAAAATCTGAAGAAGAGGAGATTTGAATTTTGACATTTACAGTATGTATTACAATGCACTCTCTATCTCAAAAGATCTGTGCTGACAAAAAATCATAACACAATATCAATATTTGTGTACTATTGTGTAAATATGCAGTGAAGACCATGCCTGTTTATTTATGAGTGTGTGTGTGTGTGTGTGTGTGTGTGTGTGTGTGTGCGTGCGTGCGTGCGTGCGTGCGTGCGCGTGCTGCCCTCTACAGGACACACACCAAGGCTAATAATATTGCATCTTTCAGCACAGCGGAGACCACGATCAGCAACGCAGCGATTGGCTGGCGGCACGACAGCAACGTGATGACGTCATATCATTAAAAAACACACCTGACGAAAAACGTGACGCATTTCTGGACCTTTTATAAGGAAACAGCCAAGCGAACAAAACTACATAAATCTATATAGATTATACATAGATAAATGAGATGTAAATAGATAAATGAAATATGCTCTGTTTTTTATTTATTTGCAAATACTATTTTCTAGTATTTGTACAAGCTTTACATTTTGACTTCAGTGTTGTAATTATCAAATCATTGAATTTTATCTTTGAAACACATTTGTTACGTGACAGCATTGATTATATACATCTCCTGCGCTCCATCAAGCCACATCCCATAATATCTGTCACCACTCACATTAATGCACGAACTGCACAGCATGTGTGTAAGACTCAATACAATAATAAAGTAATTATTTCATCACTAATACATCTTTAAATGAGTAAAACTGGCTATTATAGACTACACAACATTATTATTATTTTAAATTATTGTCCCTGGACCAGCAGGGTACTCTTATAATAAAGTAGACAGATATTTTAAGTGTAATTTCTGCTTTAAAATATGTGATTTAATCC
Organism: Schizopygopsis pylzovi; assembly: GCA_027422435.1. Taxonomy (NCBI): domain Eukaryota; kingdom Metazoa; phylum Chordata; class Actinopteri; order Cypriniformes; family Cyprinidae; genus Schizopygopsis; species Schizopygopsis pylzovi. Next base: position 1,108,610 of record CM049818.1, on the reverse strand, counting down.
GGTTTACATGAACTAAGATGCTCCCGAGCAGGTTTAAGCTTACGGACCAACTCCAGGATGAGCTTCGAAGGACCACAACTGATCCAAGATCAGGTGAAATCATCAACTAACGGAGTTAACAGACCCCAGGTCTGTGATGATGAAGATCCATC
>CM049818.1:1098458-1103458 GCA_027422435.1 Schizopygopsis pylzovi | reverse complement strand
GGCCCAGAAGGTGGTGAAGAACATGATCAAGATCGCCGTGAAGGTGGGGGTTCTGTTCCGGCACGAGAAGTTCAGCGCGGATGAGCTGAGTGTGGCGCAGAACTTCAGGAAAAAACTCCACCACGGAGCCATGACGGCCATCAGCTTCAAGGAGGTACACACACTCGCATTCATCAGGCGTATTTACATACGGTGTTTTAGGATTAATCAGCAGCAGTACAGGTACATCTCAAGTTAGAATATCATGAAAAAAGTCAATATTTTTTGTCAGAAAGTGAAACCAATATATTACATAGATTCATTACACACAGAGTGGAATATTTAAAGTCTTTATTTCTTGTAATTTTGATGATTATGGCTTACAGATAATACAAACCTAAAATTCAGTGTCTCAGAAAATTAGAATATTACATAAAATCAATACAAAAAGGATATTTTAAACAGAAATGTCAGGCTTCTGAAAGTATGTTCATTTCTATGCACTCAATACTTGTTTGGGCCTCCTTTTGCATGAGTTACTGCATCAATGCGGCGTGGCATGGAGTCGATCAGTCTGTGGCACTGCTCAGGTGTAATGAAGCACAGGTGGCTCTGATAACGGTCTTCAGGTCATCTGTATTGTTGGGTCTGGTGTGGGTCTGGGCTTCAGGTCAGGTGTATTGTTGGGTCTGGTGTCCTCATCTAGATTCTCTGGGGTTCAGGTCAGGCGAGTTTGCTGGACAATCAAGCACAGTAACACCATGGTCATTGAACCAGCTTTTAGTACCTTTGGCAGTGTGGGCAGGTGCCAAGTCCTGCTGGAAAATGAAATCAGCATCTCCATAAAGCTGTCAGCAGAAGAAAGCATGAAGTGCTCTAAAATGTCCTGGTAGATGTCTGCGTTGACTGTGGACTTGATAAAACACAGTGGACCAACACCAGCAGATGACATAACAGCCCAAATCATCACTGACTGTGGAAACTTCACACTGGACTTCAAGCAACATGGATTCTGTGTCTCTCCTCTCTTCCTCCAGACTCTGGGACCTTGATTTCCAAATTAAATGCTAAATTTACTTTCATCTAAAAAGAGGACTTTGGAGCACTGAGCAACAGTCCAGTTCTTCTTCTCCTTAGCCCAGGTAAGATGCTTCTGATGATGTCTCTGTTTCAGAAGTGGCTTGTAGCCCTTTTCCTGAAGATGTCTGAGCGTGGTGACTCTTGATGCACTGACTCCAGCTTCAGTTCAGTCCTTGTGAAGCTCTCCCAAGTGTTTGAATCAGCTTTGCTTGACAGTATTCTCAAGCGTGCGGTCATCCCTGTTGCTTGTGCATGTTTTCCTCCTTCCAGTCAACTTTGCATTTAATATGCTTTGATACAGCACTCCTTCCAGTCAACTTTGCATTTAATATGCTTTGATACAGCACTCCTTCCAGTCAACTTTGCATTTAATATGCTTTGATACAGCACTCCTTGAACAGCCCCCCCCCCTTTCAGTAATGACCCTCTGTGACTTACTCTCTTTGTGGGGGGTGTCAATGATCGTCTTCTGGACCGTTGCCAAGTCAGCAGTGTTCCATATTATAGTGCTTTCAAAGAACAAGAGATGCCCAGAATTTATACTGTACGGATGGTCATTTATTAACACTCAAATGTAAATTCTAATATTTTGAGATACTGATTTTTGACTTTCATTAGCTGTAAGCTCTAATCATCAAAAAAAAACTTTTGAAGTGTTTTACTTTACATGTAAATGAATCTAAAATATATGAAAGTTTCACTTTTTGAAAAACAGTTACAAGAAAAAGGACCTTTTTCACCATATTCTAATGTTTTGTGATGTACCTGTACTACTGCTGATAGTCTTAAAGTTCAGTGTGTGCGTCATCCTGCAGCATTGTGGTGTAATTTCACACCAGCCAGGAAGAACAGTAACCTTACGGCAACATAGAGACTACTCCGAACACCCCAGGAACGGCATAGCAACTACATAAAACAGCATAGCAACCACTCAGAGCAACCTAGCAACCGCACAGCGACTACTTAAAAAACACTAGCAACCCCCCAGAACACCCTAGCAACTGTGTGTCCTAAGAAGAAAATCGCATAAAAGCTACTCTGAACACCCAGAAACTGCTTAAATACTCTGAACCCTAGCAACCACCCGGAAAACCCTAGCAACTGGGTGTTCTAGATAGCAACCACATAATATGTACTCAGAAAAACTCTACAGAACACCCTCGCAACTGCATAGCAAACCACTTAGGCAGGGCTCTAGAGTGCGACCTAATTTCTCAATGGTGCGACTAAAAAAATCTGAGGTCGCACCACTAATAGATCAGTGGGTCGCACAAAAAAAAAATGTATCTGTGACTCTGAAATTCTCCCTGGCCCATATCGTGGTCTAAACCAATCAGAGATAGTGAAGGGCGGACCCCCCTCTGATTGGCCGTGGTCCAGATATTCCTGTACGTGTGTGTACGTTTGAAGATGCGTGCGCAATACTGCAAATTTTGGTATCGATACGATACAGAGTAAATACTGGGCCAAATACCGATAACCAAATACCGATACTTAAAAAAAAAAAATTTAAATGACCAACAACAAAAAAAAAAAAAAACAATACTAATGTTGATATGACTAATATTATATTCACCTTAAAGCTAAGTGGATATTATTTGCCTTTCTAAAAGGACTTTGCAGGCAGAGGAGCCCAGAACATGAATGACGCACGCTGAATTAAATTCTCTTTTAATATGGTGCAATTAATGGACGACGGTGATAAAGACCAAATCAATAAATACAGACTAAATTCGGTATACAGTTTAATAAAATATAGACCTAATATGGGACAAGCAGCTGAGCACAGAATATATATGCAAACAACATGTTCATTCATAGAAAACCGTTATAATTAAACATTTAATGCATTATAGAAATAGCATTAAAAGGCCAAAATCAGTATACACCTTACAGTGATACTGCATTAAAAGGACAAATTCGTTATGCAGGTATATACAGTATACACCGTGTGAAGGATTTCATCCCCTTTTCATTTGTTTTGTCATCCGCTCGCGCTCGGAGCCGCTGCGTCACGTGATGCATGATAACACACAGCGTAGCAGCGGAGGAGTAATGTGTGCATACTAGTCTAGAAGTGAAAAGAGCGGAATATACAGCCACAGACATGTCTATACTTTGTTGTATGTATTAAGTGTATAGGAGAAACAATTACCTAAAGTATCGATTTTATCAGGATAGTATCGATCGATACCGATACCAACTTTGGTATTGATATTTGTATCGATATTCCCCACCCCTACTGCTGAAGTCAGACAGAGAGAGAGGTGCGTAGTAGAGATGCGCGCAGAGAGTTGCCAACTTAGCGACTTTTTTTTCCCAAAAAGCGACTAGTGACAGATCTAGCATCTTCTCGGACAAACTTTAGCGAGTCTCTGATCGTTGGTCTGCCGAGATCAGCGCACACAGCTCTTTCTCTGCATCTGCTCTGTTCAGTGAGCGTCTGTGTTCAGTTAAAACAGATATTATTGCTTCTGTTTACATGCAAATATAGACGAAATCACGGCACAGGAATTGTCTTTGTCTTGTCTTATATTGTGTATTATTTGATTTCATCAGACAACGGCTCAATAAAATGATAAATTAGTATTTTTGTGCAGACGAGCTTCTTGGAAGGGAGAGCTGGTTATGAATTCTTAAAGGGACGTGTTTCAGTCATTATTTCATATTCATCCCGTTGACTGACAACATAAACAGTCAAATATATAAAGTAAAACAGTTTTATTGAGAATTTGGCTGCATTAAAATACAGTATGAGCACAGAGAGACGATTAGACAGAACAGGTTTTTTTCTGTAAATACTTCTGTTTTTTTTATAATGTTTAGTGAAATGATTTGGTAGTCTGAGGTGGGATGGGGCGCGACCAAAGAAGTTTGAGAACCAAACTAAAGCATCCCTTCATTCAGATACAAACGTGCAATTGCGAGAAAAAGTCGGAATTGAGAGATAAATAGTCGCAAATACCAATTAGGCTTCGATAGTTTTTCTGCTGATGCTCTATTCTGAAGAGTTAAGAATAAGCACTCTTATTTCGAAATGTCTTAAAACTATGCAATATGTATGGAATTATATTTGTGTCAATAAAAATGAACGTAACTTTATACAAACGAATGTAACTTTTCCAGAAACGATCAAAAATATGCCATTACAAAAGAAGAAAAACACAATGAAAACGAAAAAAAATTACTCAGTCGCACAAATTGAACATGCTCTTCAAATAGGCTTCATTCTTTGTTAATGATTTTCATAGATTCGTTTTCGCAAATCGTGGATTCTGAATGCGTTGCCACAGATTTCGCTTACGCTTCGCACATTTTCGTTTGCTGTTTTGGCACAAACCTCTCGTGGGGGCGGGCTTAACAGCGATCCACTCTGATTGGCTAGTGAGCTTTTGATAGACAGCTGCTCTCTGACCTAGAAGTACAGACGTCATTGGCGCGCATATTGGAAAGCTGTCGCGGTGATTTGTGTGCAATACGTCGTGCTTGGATTGTATTATATTAAGTATGTAAATACTATTTGACCTCCAGATGCTGATAACCCGCAACGAACTGTTGCACACTGTACATGAATAAAACTTTTATCGATGTTATTGGTTAACCTTACTTCAAGCTGCCTTGAGGGACAAACTGAGGAGGACGATGATCCCGCTCCGTGTCTCTCCTGAGAGCTCATCTTTACAGACTGAGACGACCGAAGGTCAAATATTATTTACATACTTAATATAATACAAACCAAGCACGACGTACTACACACAAATCACCGCGACAGCTTTCCAATATGCGCGCCAATGACGTCTGTACTTCTAGGTCAGAGAGCAGCTGTCTATCAAAAGCTCACTAGCCAATCAGAGTGGATCGCTGTTAAGCCCGCCCCCACGAGAGGTTTGTGCCAAAACAGCAAACGAAAATGTGCGAAGCGAAATCTGTGGCAACGCATT
>CM049818.1:1060958-1093458 GCA_027422435.1 Schizopygopsis pylzovi | reverse complement strand
AGTGAGTGAGTGAGTGAGTGAGTGCGTGCGAGTGTGTGCGAGTGAGTGAGTGTAAGCATGCGTGCGTGTGTTTGTGTAGTGTGTGAGTGAGTGAGTGAGTGAGTGAGTGAGTGAGTGAGCGAGCGTGCGTGCGTGTGTGAGTGACAGAGAGTGAGTGAGTGTGTGAGCATGCGTGCGTGTGTGTGGTGTGAGTGAGTGAGTGAGTGAGTGAGTGAGTGAGTGGTGTGAGCATGCGTGCGTGTGTGTGTGTGAGTGAGTGAGTGAGTGAGTGAGAGTGTGTGAGCATGCGTGCGTGTGTTTGCGTGTGTGTGTGTGTGTGTGTGTGAGTGTGTGGTGTGTGTGTGAGAGTGTGTGAGCAGTGCGTGCGTGTGTTTGCGTGTGTTTGTGTGTGTGGTGTGTGTGTGTGTGTGTGTGTGTGTGTGAGAGTGTGTGAGCATGCGTGCGTGTGTTTGCGTGTGTTTGTGTGTGTGTGGTGTGTGAGCATGCGTGCGTGTGTTTGTGTGTGTGTGTGTGTGAGTGAGTGTGAGCATGTGTGTGTGTGTGTGTGTGTGTGTGTTACCCAGTGATCTCAGGTTGATCTCGGCGGTGAGCTTGGCTTCGGCGAGCAGCTCGTCTTGAGTCAGCACTCGTTCGCTCAGAGCTCCTCTCCTCTTGCGCGGCGCCTCCAGCTGACGCTCATGCAGACGCTCGTTCGTCTGCCGCGTGTGCTCGCTCGTCGACTTACGCACCGACTTACGCACTGAAACACACACACACACACACACACACACACACACACACACACACAAACAAACACACACACAACCTCATCAAGCTGCTCTAATACACAAAACACCTCAGAAAGATCCAAACGTTGCTGTTTCACACACAATCTGCTCCTGTGTTGTTTGATAGTTTATCCAGTAAAAGCTCTTTTAGTGTAATCGTGTCAGATCTGGACTGGTTTTGATCAAGTAAGCGTCAGAATAACTGCAGTCGTATCTCCAGATCAACACTTTCAGCTCAGCTTTACGTGATTCTCCATCAATCATGTTTTAGTCTCAGATCTGATCATCTTTCCCTGTTTCTCAGCGGAGGAATGATCTTCTGAGGAGCCTTTATTCCTTCATCTCTCGATCAGCATTGCATTATATGTGTGGATCAATCTCATCTCATCTTACTGAGACATATATTCATATTGAGATATTTAGATCAGAAGATCTCGCTGATTTACATCACAATACGCAGAATTTCATCATAGAAATATCAGCATCTGCTTTACCTTTAGTTAACAATATAACCATCATTTTAATCAAATGTCTTTAATGTTTTGACTTGATTTTAGTTTATTGCCAAATCAGCTTCACAGGCCAAGATTATATTAGAAAACAAAATACAAACATTTCATAAACTTTTGTACATAAAAGATTCTTTACATTTACTTTTGAAAGAAATTGTAAAAGTTGTTCTGGGTCACTCTTATAAAACAAGCCCTTAAGAGTTTGTCCTGATAATAACCTTTGTCTTATGACATTAAATATTGGGCTAAAAATGTCTATTTTTTATTTGTTTTAGATATTTTAGCAGCACAAGTTAAGCATAATGAAAATGAGAATACAATAAGTTTAACTTGATCTAATAAAATAGTAGCTCAATTAAAATGAACTAAAAGCAAAAAAAGCATTTTCGTTACTTGAACATAAAAATATAAAAATCTATATTTCTGCTAGTTGCCAAGGCAACATTCTCATTTTAATTAACTTTAACTTGATCTACTGAAATAACTAAAACTGAAATAAAATAAATACAAATTATATAGACATTAAAAAAATCAAAATAAATGACAAAAACAACAATTTCTAAAACTTTAACTAACATTAAAATGAAAACAGAAACTAAAAACAAAAACTAAATCAAAATATGAATAGAACTACAGTGTGTGTGTGTGTGTGTGTGTGTGTGTGTGTGTGTGTGTGGCCTCACTTTCTCCAAACTCCTGCAGCTCTTGAATGGTGCGTCTCTCAACTTTGGGCCGTTCAGTCTTCATTTCTTCAGAAACTCGCTTCACTTTGGGCTTCGAGACCTTCACCGGCTCCTGAAAACACAACAACAACACAAAAGCGCAGATGAGTGAGTGAGAGGTGTGTGTGTGTGTGTGTGTGTGTGTGGTATTGTGTGTGGTGTGTGTGTGTGTGTCTGTGTGTGTGTGTGTAGTTGATGTGTGTAGTGTGTACTGTGTGGGTGTGTGGTGTGTGTGTGTGTGTGTCTGAGTGTGTGTGAGAGTGTGTGTTGTGTGTGTGTGGTGTGTGTGTGGTGAGTGGTGTGAGTGAGTGAGTGAGTGATGTGAGTGAGTGAGTGAGTGAGTGAGTGAGTGAGTGGTAGTGATGTGTAGTGAGTGAGTGAGTGAGTGAGTGAGTGGTGTGAGTGAGTGAGTGAGTGAGTGAGTGAGTGTGTGAGAGTGGTGAGTGAGTGAGTGAGTGAGTGGTGAGTGAGTGTGAGTGAGTGAGTGAGTGGTGTGTGTGTGTGTAGTGATGTGAGAGTGAGTGAGTGGTGAGTGTGTGTGTGAGTGAGTGAGTGAGTGAGTGATGAGTGTGTGAGTGAGTGTGTGAGTGATGTGAGTGAGTGAGTGAGTGAGTGAGTGAGTGATGTGAGAGTGTGTGTGTGTGTGTGTGTGTGAGTGAGTGAGTGAGTGTGTGGTGAGTGAGTGAGTGAGTGAGTGAGTGAGTGAGTGAGAGTGTGTGTGTGTGTGTGTGTGTGAGTGAGTGAGTGAGTGAGTGAGTGGGTGAGTGAGTGAGTGTGTGTGAGTGAGTGTAGTGTGAGTGAGTGAGTGAGTGAGTGTGTGGTGAGTGAGTGATGTGAGTGAGTGAGTGAGTGAGTGAGTGAGTGAGTGAGTGAGTGTGTGTGTGTGTGAGTGAGTGAGTGAGTGAGTGTGTGAGTGAGTGAGTGAGAGTGAGTGAGTGATGTAGTGAGTGAGTGAGTGAGAGTGAGTGTAGTGAGAGTGAGTGAGTGAGTGTGAGTGAGTGAGTGAGTGAGTGAGTGAGAGTGTGTGTGTGAGTGAGTGAGTGAGTGAGTGAGTGTGAGTGAGTGAGTGAGTGAGTGTGAGTGTGAGTGTGATGTGATGTGAGTGAGTGATGTGAGTGAGTGAGTGTGAGTGTAGTGAGTGAGTGAGTGTGTGTGTGGTGAGTGAGTGAGTGAGTGAGGTCTAACCTTGTAAGCTTTAGTGACGACGCGGCTCTTTCTGCGTGGAGCGTCGTCCTCCTGGTCGCTGTCGGGTCGTCTCTTCTGATGTCAAAGACTGTCACCTCATCTCAGTGTCTGAGTGATCTGGTCTGTACTCGTATCGCCGTGCCTGTCACATCTCATCAGCGCACATGCCTCACGACACGTACACTGACGTACAACGTACACAGATGCTATTTACTGTATATGAACACACTGCAGTGCAATTAACGATGCACCAAGTCTGAGAGTAATGCAATATGTTGTATGTTGTTGATTGAATTGAATAAACTTACTGACTCTACTTGACATAACATTATACATGCACTTCATATATAAGTAATGTATTCCTGTATGTTTATATTTTTTTATAAGCCGTTATATATTATACATACACCACCACACTCAGTCTATATCTCTTCCATCATGCACTCTACTCTCTCACACACACACACACCACACACAACACTCTCTCTCTCTCTCTCACACACACCGACTCTACATCTCTCTCTCACCACACACACCCTCACCTCTCTCACACACACACTCACTCACTCACTCTCTCTCTTCTCTCACACACACACACACTACTCCTCTCTCATCACACACACACACCCTCTCTCTCTCTCACACACAGACTCTCTTTCACACACACTCTTCACACACACACACACTCACTCCTCTCACACACTCTCTCTCTCACACACAGCACTCTCTACTCTCTCACACACACTCACACACACACACACACACACACACACACACACACCACACACTCACTACACACACACACACCACACACACACACACACACACACACACACACACACCACTCTCTTCACAACACACTCTCTCTCTCCCCACACACACACACACACACTCTCTCTCTCTCACACACCACACCACACACACACACACACACTCTCTCTCTCTCACACACACACAAACACACACACACACACACACACACACACACACACACTACTCACGTCATTGAATCCTCCATAAGTCGTCTTGTAAAACTCTTCTTCTTCAGCGTCCAGTAGTTTGGACATGCGGTTTCCCGCGGTGCTGCGCTGGTCTCTGCTGCTCGCTAAACTCATTTCGACACTAATAATCGAGCTTAACTCTATAATATCACTCTATTTGAGTTCTACTGTATCTCTCTCTCTATGTGATTACACGCCGCGGCTGATGAGGGAAGTTTCGTTTTTCTCGGAGGTAAATGTGCGCACTAAGGCGCTATTACATTCGGATAAATAATATCAAATCATCAACGAAATCATGTTCATAAATGAAAATGTTAAAACAGAAACGCTGATTGATAACCACAACACAACGAACGCGGAGAAGCGTCACTTCCGGTGCGCACGAGCTTCCGCGCCTCAACAGTGACGCGCGCTGGACTGGAGGACGCACGCGATGAAAACTTTATTTATTTATTTTTAAATTCTAATGTGAACTTTCGAAGCTTTACAGTCACGCAGCTGCACGTGGCATTTCATGAGTCAGTGTCCGGTAATTACGGGAAAAATAAAAAAAATCCCGTGTAACTGTGGCGTAATTCCCCCTGATTTATTTATTTAAGTGTTTTTTCTGATTTTTCATTTGTAGCCGTTCCTGTATCACTTCTTTCAGAAAATCTCCCATATATATAACTATATACTACACATATATTTTATTTAATTAATGTATTTATTTATTTCAGGACAGGTTGGTCTGATGTCTGTCTTCCTAAATCCTCCTGAATTATTGAACAGAGTTTATGAACAGAAATATGAATACGTGTTTCACTTTGAGCTCCATAAGATGGCAGCAAACTCTTCATCAGTCTCACGTTAATTCAGAGAAAATACGAATATTTGTGAACAAAAACATGCGTGCTACATTGTTATAGTTCAATATCATTATCCAGCTATGTTTTTTTTACAGCCAGGGTTTCTAAATAGCATAAAATGTCCAGGTTTTGTCTTTGTTTACCGACTGTTTTCCTGAAGGTAATGACTGAAAGCTAGTCTGACCAATAGCGTGCGGGCGCTGTATAAAACCGACCAATCGTGGCGCGAGTAGGCGGGATCTAAAGAGAAGAGGTCAAACACTTGTACATATAATAACAGAGGACTGAGAGACAATCAGGAGGAAACAAAGGCAAAATCTGGACATTTTAGGCATTTAGAAACAAAAAAGAGGACATAAGGTCACCATAATGAATCATAAAGTGATTCAGTGTTTGTGTGTTCATTATGTGTGTTGCTAGGATGCTTGTATTGTGTTTTTAGTCTTTTGTGTAGTTCATAACTAGAGAAACTGACACATGAGCGACAGAAATGTGTTCCAGCAGCATTCTGATCATACCACAAATCCTGAGACATTCAATCTTACGTCTGAGAATAATACATAAATAAACATAACTAAAAATAACCTTTTGAATGATTAAATACATATGTAATTTGTATTAGTGCTGTCAAACGATTAATCGCATCCAAAATAAAAGTTGTTTCCATAATATATATATTGTGTACTGTGTATATTTATTATGTATATATAAATACACATACATACAGTATACATGTCTATATAATTACATTATAAATAAATATATTTAATATATAAACTTCTGAAATGTATAAATGCATGTGTTTGTATTCATATATAGCCTATGTACACAGTACAGATATATATTATGCAAACAAAACTTTTATTTTGGATGCGATTAATCGTTTGACAGCACTATTAAATATATAATAAACATTATTAAATCATTAGTTTTGATCGTTCACATTTGTTTTAGTCTAAATGTGACATGTTTCTGGATATAAAGGTGAAATTAAATATATTTCCAAATTCAAAAATATATTATGTTTATAATATACATTTAGCATTTATAATCAAAACATAGTTTGGCCAGAAATATTAGTATTTATTAATGTATTTATTTTATTGAACTCAACCCATGCACAAGAAGGTGACCGTTTACTCCAGAATTATTGATATTTGGTGTTTTACTGAATGCATGAAGTCAGAAGCAGCTGTAGACTCTCTTCATGTAGTTGCATTGAGATGAAGGTGACTGTTTTAATCACAATGTTCTGCAGTGATTCAGTCACACACACACCCTCGACTGTCTCAGTCACACAAAGAAGCACACACACCTCAATCACGTAACAAGAGAAAGAGCACACGGCACACAGTTATTGTGTTTGAATGAATGAATGAATGCATGTATATAGTGCTTTATTGTGTATTGCTGTGCACTCCAAAGCACTTTACAATCATGTGGGGGGGGGGGTTATTAGGAGGTCATAAGGGTCAGTGGGGGGGGGGGGGGCAGGACACCAGGGTTACACCCCCACTCTTAACGAGAAGTGCCATGGGATTTATAACGAGCACAGAGAGTCAGGACCTCGGTTTAACGTCTCATCCGAAAGAAGGAACATCTGTATAAACATCTTTTATATTTAACCCACAATGCAGATCATTAACAGCATCTCTAATGCAGATCATTAACAAATGTATCAGACGCTGCGCAGAATGACCTCTGGAGCAGCTGATGAACGTCTGGACATTTGCTTAACTTTGTTTTAACATAAATAGAACTAAAACTGAAATACAAAAATATGTTTTAAAATGAATGAAAATAACAAAAGCCCACAAAAATGACAAAAATAAAATAAAATAAAAAATAATAAAACTACGTTTAAAAAGGATTTAATATTGTAGTTCATAAAAAAATGAAACCATTAATACATATGTGTGTTCCTTGAAATAAAATAAAATAAACATGAACTGAAATAAAATTAAATTAAAAAAATATATATAAACCTGGTATATTTCAGATAATTGTCAGGGAAACATTTCTAATTTTTTAAAGAATTTTGTATGTTTTAAAGAACTTGAAGAAATAAAAAATCACTAAAATTGAAATAAATGAAAAAAATACCAAAATTACTAAAGCTGTAACTAAAATTAAAATGAAAACAAAATATAAAAACAAAATGTGTGTGCAATAATTAAAACACATACTTACTACATAATGAATACACTTATTATTAATTGTAAATATAGGCCTATAGGAATCTTACTAATTCTAAATATTAGTTAGACATACGTCAGTGATACTAAAATAACATCATATTTGCATTCCATGAATGTTGTTGCTATAGAAACATGTTGCATGAGTGAAATGCGTTTGATCTGTTATGTAACATCTGGGTCATCATGAGTCTCACATCTGTTGGTAACGCCCATCCGTAACCATGACAACAGTATGTGTTTATGGGATGTGAGTTCAAAAAAAAATCCCCAGCAATACCAACCCAGAAATGAGGTTATGGTTACGGTTAAATATGGAAATATTAAGTGCGTGTCGGTACTTTTCTCTCAACGGTCCACCCAAAAAACCCATAAATCTATCACAGATTTAAAAGAGATTTATGCATTATTTGTCTTTATCAAACACCTCACATGCACTTTTATCAACACGTATAGAGCTAGGATTAAAATATATGCAATAAAATAAAACAGCACATATATAATACAAATAATAATAATAATCAAACGCCAGAGAAAGAAACATTTATGTAAATTTGTGAAAGTAATTGAAAATAATTTTTACTTTTAATGCTAAGACAAACTAGTGGATTCTTACTCAAAGATTTACAGTTTGCTTTTACAATGTTACACAGTATAATTAATAAATTAATATTTGTGATAAAGTTTTTGCATTGGCATGTAAAGTTCCCATGCATTTGGATTACACAGTTTTAGCATAAACAAAATCATAATGTTAGGTCATGAACTGCTTTTTTATTATTTTGTACTGTTCTCCGAGGTCCTCTTATAAAGTTATCAAGTTTTTTTGACATCAAAAAATATCATAATTGATAAGTAATAGGCTCTTTTCTGTCCTGTTTTACCCCCCCCCCCCCTCTCATCAGTACGCTCTGTTTGAATAGGCGTGGCACACTGTAGACTCGGAGGGAAACGCCCACTGCTCTGATTGGCTAATAGTTGTGTATGATTGACAGCCTACATTCCTCACAGATGGACGCTGCTGTGATTCAGTTTACTCAGAAACTCAATACATATCAAAAGATCTGTAAGAAGAGACAACGCAATAGTGATCTCGTACTGATTGATCGACATTACTGTCGGATCCAATATAGTAACACAGCATCGCCTTTTAGTTTCAATCTTTCTGATAATCCCGCGTTAAATTGCGACTTGTTTGTAAACGAATCCATGGTAAAATTAAGTGAACAAACGTCCGAGTTCTTACTGCTTGGCTTCTTGTTGTCTTCAAAACATTGGTTTCTGCGGTGGGCGGGGCTAAACAGGCAGTGATGTAGAACCAATGGGCGGGGCTAAACAGGCAGCGCTGTAGAATCGGTGGGCGGGGCTAAACAGGCAGCGCTGTAGAATCGGTGGGCGGGGATAAACAGGCAGCGATGTAGAATCGGTGGGCGGGGATAAACAGGCAGCGATGTAGAATCGGTGGGCGGGGATAAACAGGCAGCGCTGTAGAATCGGTGGGCGGGGATAAACAGGCAGCGCTGTAGAATCGGTGGGCGGGGATAAACAGGCAGCGCTGTAGAATCGGTGGGCGGGGCTAAACAGGCAGCGATGTAGAATCGGTGGGCGGGGAGCTAAACAGGTAACGCTGTAGAATCGGTGGGCGGGGCTAAACAGGCAGTGATGTAGAATCGGTGGGCGGGGCTAAACAGGCAGTGATGTAGAATCGGTGGGCGGGGATAAACAGGCAGCGCTGTAGAATCGGTGGGCGGGGCTAAACAGGCAGCGCTGTAGAATCGGTGGGCGGGGATAAACAGGCAGTGATGTAGAATCGGTGGGCGGGGCTAAACAGGCAGGTGTAGAATCGGTGGGGGGGATAAACAGGCAGCGTTAGAATCGGTGGGCGGGGATAAACAGGCAGCGCTGTAGAATCGGTGGGTGGGGATAAACAGGCAGTGATGTAGAATCGGTGGGCGGGGATAAACAGGCAGCGCTGTAGAATCGGTGGGCGGGGCTAAACAGGCAGTGATGTAGAATCGGTGGGCGGGGATAAACAGGCAGCGCTGTAGAATCGGTGGGCGGGGATAAACAGGCAGCGCTGTAGAATCGGTGGGCGGGGCTAAACAGGCAGTGCTGTAGAATCGGTGGGCGGGGATAAACAGGCAGTGCTGTAGAATCGGTGGGCGGGGCTAAACAGGCAGTGATGTAGAATCGGTGGGCGGGGATAAACAGGCAGCGCTGTAGAATCGGTGGGCGGGGATAAACAGGCAGCGCTGTAGAATCGGTGGGCGGGGATAAACAGGCAGCGCTGTAGAATCGGTGGGCGGGGCTAAACAGGCAGCGCTGTAGAATCGGTGGGCGGGGATAAACAGGCAGCGCTGTAGAATCGGTGGGCGGGGCTAAACAGGCAGTGATGTAGAATCGGTGGGCGGGGATAAACAGGCAGCGCTGTAGAATCGGTGGGCGGGGATAAACAGGCAGTGCTGTAGAATCGGTGGGCGGGGATAAACAGGCAGCGCTGTAGAATCGGTGGGCGGGGATAAACAGGCAGCAATGGTTTATTGTTGGTTTGTGGTTTATGGTTTTGGTTTATTTATATTTACCTATTTGAACTTCTTGCGGAGGCGGGGTTTATCCACAGTATTACATCATAGAGTAGAACATTCCACAAGCTGTTGTTTTGGCAGACTGCCTTCAAAATAAGCTGTCTTTAACGAGAAAGAGTTCTGAAACTTACAGGATGTTTTTATAGTACAATCCCCGCTTAAATGTCAACAGACCGAGGGGATTTTGGTTTCTCAGTTCATGACCCCTTTACAGTTTTTGAAGTCATGGCTCCATTTCTCTTGAACACTTTACACACAAAACCACAAAAGCAAACACTTCAACTCTTCAAAAAATTATATATTTGCATAATAAAATAATTAGCCCCATACACGTCAAACTACACACAGATGTGAATAATGTAAAACACTGTTCAGGAGTTTATCACAGCACTTGCTCATACTGTACATTCTTATAAACATATACACTGTATATACAGTATGCAATGAATGATGACTTTTACACAGTTATGTAACTAAACTGAATCAATACTGAACTGACTTTGAGCTGTAGAAGGACACTATTGAGCTGTGGACTTGATGCTATTATGAAGCTGCTGTGAAACTATCTACTTTATAAAGCACTTTAGAAATAAAGCTGACCATAAATGGAAACACTGGGAACACATAAGACACGGGACACAAGTCTGACAATATCATAACCCTGTATAATTAAAATGCAGAAATGTTTAATTTAGGCCTAAATATATTTTCGATTGCTGACAGACACACACTAAATATCACTTGATTTAATTGAAGGAGATGATTTCTGTGGTCTGATGTGAATGTGGGTCGTAAGGTCACGTCATGTTTGATGTGCTAGAGAATATAATGTGAGGAATGACGAGGGTCAAGCCCACTGATGTCCTTTATATGATGCATTCTTCAGATTATATGCATCTGTTTCTACAGAAGACGTCGAACGGGTTTGAGCGACATACGGAGAGGACATGATGGCAGAATGTGCATACTTTCAGTTTTGAGTGAACCATGCATAAAAACCACATATGAAACATAAATACCATCGTGTTTCACATTCACATGTTTGTTTTTTTCAGTAACATCAAGAATTCATGTTCAAGTTTATGCATAAAATAACATAACATGTCTATTTCAGTTTCTAAATTTGAAAATTAAGGAAATATAATAAAAATAAATGTCATTTAATTTGAATAAAAGAGTCATTTTTAACAATACAAAATAAGTTTGTCACAACAAACTCTGAATGCTTGACATATGAATCAAGATTTATTAAACTTTATTAAATATTAAAGATACATTAATGATGGTAAAGAACATCTAGAGTCGATTATATTGCTGTATTGAGTTTGTACAGATAAATTATAATTATATCCGGAGCGCAACTTATAATATTAATTTTGTTCAAAATGCACATATTTATTAAAGGAGTTAATTAATTATGTGGCGTGTTTTGGAAATATAAGATTTGACGTAAGAGTTTAAAAGTAGAAGTTTAATATAAAATATAATAACAATTAATTTTTCAAAAATGCACATATATTATATAAAGAGTTAATTGAAATATAAACTTTATCTAAGATTTAAAAAGTAAGTTTAAATAAAATATAAAACTAAATTTAATTATTATAATAATATAATATATTATAGTAAAGAGTTTAAGTTTAATATAAACGTTTTTAAGTTGTAAAAGTTCAAGTTTAATATTAAATATATTAAAAAGCTAAATTTTATATTTGCATTTTATGCATTTAGCAGACGCTTTTATCACAAACAACTACAGTACATTCAGGTTAACATTATTCAACATTCACACGAATCAACCCACAACCTTAGCGCTCTAACACAATCTTTACCACTAGCCACAGAACACAAAACAACTTCAACTCTCCAATCACACACACACTACACAGCACACACACTACACACACCACACAACACACTTACACACACACACACACACACACACACACACATTACACACACACACACACACACATACACACATATACATTCACACACACACACACACACACACACACATACACACACACTCTCTCACGCACATGCACACACACACACACACAATATAAAATATTAAAAACATTATGTTTAGTATAAAACAAAATAAAGCGATTAGGTTTTATATGAAAGTTTTTAAGTTTAAAGGGTTATTTATAAAACATCATGAAAAAGTTGGTTTAATAACAAGTATATTACAAAGTTTAGTTTAACATATAAAACGAAAATTTTAGGTTAAAAAGTTAATATGAAATAAAAACAACTAACTACATAAAACATAACTGCAGTAAAGCAAAGAAGTACACACACACACAAAACACACACACGTCACACAACACACACACAACACACAACACACACACACACATGCACACGCATACAACACACAACAACAAACACACAACACACAACACACACACACACACACACACACACACACACACACACACAACAATAAAACACACTTGTCAGCTGATTTCTGGGAAATTTTGTTTCTGTTTCCATTTAAAGTCCCTGTTGCTAGGGGAAGGCAGAACAGTCAGAGCCAATCAGAGAGCAGCTGAAAGAGCAGGCGTGTGTCTGTCTATGTGTCAGATCACTGGAAACTTCACATCACCTCATTCATTACCCATGATTCCCTGTGTGTGTGTGTGTGTGTGTGTGTGTGTGTGTGTGTCTGTGTGAGAGAGAGAGTGTGTGTCAGTGTAGTGTGTGTGTGTGTGTAGTGTGTAGTTGTGTGTGTGTGTCTGTGTGAGTGGTGCTGTGTGTGTGTGTGTATATGTGAGAAAGTGTGTGTCATATGTTGTGTGTGTGTGTGTCTGTGTGTGTGTGTGTGTGTGTGTCTGTCTGTGTGTGTGTGTGTGTGAATAGAGAGTGTGTGTGTGATGTAGTGTGTGTGTGTGTTTGTGTGTGTAAGTGTGTGATGTGTGTGTGTGTGTGTGTGTGAGAGAGTGTGTGCTGTGTGTGTTGAGTGTGTGTGTGTGTTGTGTGTGATGTGTGTGTGTGTGTGAGTGTGTGTGTCTGTGTGTGTGTGTGTGTGTGTGTGTGTGTGTGTGTGTGTGTGTTGTGTGTGAGAGAGAGTGTGTGTCTGTGTGTGTGTGTGTGTGTGTGTGTGTGTGTGGTGTGTGTGTGTGTGTGTGTGTGTGTGTGTGTGTGTGTGTGTGTGTGTGTGTTGTGTGTGTGTGTGTTGAGGAGTGTGTGTGTGTGTGTGTGTGTGTGTGTGTGTGTGTGTGTGTGTGTGTGGTGTGTGTGTGTGTGTGTGTGCGTGAGAGCAGCTGAAGTTTCTTCACTGCAGGTATTTGCATGGCTGAAATTCCAAACACTCCTCCAGCATTTCTTCACTGAAGTCACTGTGGTTAGCAGCGGGTGAAACTGCAGACAGAAATACACTCTCATCAGTCTAATAGAGTCCACTGGTCTACTCTATTCTATTAAACGTACACTGACACTTTCATCATTCTCCACGCATGTCTGATTCATGGTGTATGTTCTCTGGTTTCAGGATGTGAATCATATGATATGTCTGATCTTTGACCTGTAGTACGTTTATCACTGTTTCTGATCAGTGCTGTAAACACGCATGAACGCACTGCGATAAGATCCCGGAGAAACAATGCCAACGCTTTAATCTTATTCACAACCGTTCTTGAATTTCTAGTTCAATGTCATGTTCAATGCATGTCAAAAGTCTTTTTTAATATATATACTAAATTTGTATTACAACTAATGCATTTGAAACAAAACCACTTGAATATAAATGTGGCTAATTTTCAGATTTTGTTGCATTTCACATTATTCACTAATCGTTCTCAAAGCGTTTTTCGTGTAAATACATCAAAAAGGATATTTTAAAGCACAACACTAATAATTTTTTCATGCACTATTTTGTTTTAAACGAGTGGAAAGCAAAACATCTAAGAAAATACACATTTAACATTTTTTCGCACTATAATTACGATACATAATTTCTCAAAAATAAGTTTTATCTCCACTTCTGCAGCACTTACAAACACCAAGACTTAGAGGTTTATTCCTATCTCTATTGTGAAGGTTTTTGCTGAAGAGATTGTTTATATATATCACTTTGCCTAGTTTTATTATTGCACGTTATCTATAGATTTAAATTACAACACATATGAATGATATTTTTGCTAAACGAGTTTTATCTCCACTTCAGCAGAACTCACAAACACCAAGACTTAGAGGTTTATTGCTCTCTATATTGTGAAGGTTTTTGCCGAAGGGATTGTTGATATAACATTCACCTGGTTTTATTACTCGTTAACAATTTGCGTCTGTAGATTTAATTTACAATGCGTTTTTCAAGGTCGTTTTTCTCAAAATGAGTTTTATCTCCACTTCAGCAGAACTTACAAACACCAAGACTTAGAGGTTTATTGCCCTCTATATTGTGAAGGTTTTTGCTGAAGGGATTGTTGAAATATCACTCACACTGATTTATACTCCTAAAAACGTGAAAATGTTTGTTTTCTGTCTGTTGACAGTATTTTATGATTAATGTAAAGATAAAAACAGAATCCAATATATATATATATGTATATATATATATCCCTCTAATATGACAACACAATCAAACAAGACTTTTGAACAAACGTTCAGCCTCACTTTCTGGAAAGTATGCAAATTAGTGTGTATTTAATTAAAGTGGGCCTCATTTGCAAATTTACTTGGAAGATGTTTCAAAATATTTGTCATTCATCTGTTAGATATTATCTTTACTTCATTTATGTATTTAGCAGATGCTTTTATCCAAAGTGACTTACAGTGCTATACATGTATTGTCAGTATTTGTGTTCTCTGGGAATCGAACCCACAACCTTTTGCGCTGCTAACGCAATGCTCTACCACTGAGCCACAGGAACTACTCTCGTGGTTTGTATTAAAGTAGAACTTAATCTGGAAAACATAAAGGACTTTTGTTTTGCTTCACCACATAAAAAAACAAAATAACTATTTACATTTCGGTCTATTGCAGCAGATGTGAATCATCATTGACACATGAAACCAAACAAACGACATGCCGAACATGAGCAAAGAGCAAACGGGTTATGTAAGCGCTGGGGGGGGAGGGCAGCGGAGGAGCTACTTCCTGTTTTCATCTTGAGCTTCCTTATTGTGCAAGTTACACCACTGAAGACAGACAACGAGAGAGACAGAGAGAGAGAGAGAGAGAGAGAGAGAGAGAGAGAGAGAGAGAGAGAGAGAGAGAGAGAGAGAGAGAGAGAGAGACAGAGAGAGAGAGAGAGAGAGAGAGAGAGAGAGAGAGAGAGAGAGAGAGAGAGAGAGAGAGAGAGAGAGAGAGAAGAGAGAGAGAGAGAGAGAGAGAGAGAGAGATAGAGATGAAGATAGTTATTTTCTATGATGTTTGTGGTCTGAGAAACAGCGAATGGTGTTGCTGTCCGTACTCGAGGAAATTCTTTGAGTCTGTAATCATTTTTACACACACACACACACACACACACACACACACACACACACACACACACACACACACACACACACACACACACAAAAGCAACACAGACACACAAAGCAACACACACACATAGCAAAACACACACACACACACACACACACGATTACAGTACAAAGCACAAGCATATGTGTGCAAACCTCCCTAAACTAATTCGCTCTCATGTTTTGATGCTTGAGTTAATTACGTTGTGTGTTTGTTATCTGAATGAGAGCATGGTTAAACCTGTGTGTAGAGTTTTGCAGAAAATAAATTGGAGCGTGTGTGAAAACAGGTGAAATGTGTTATGTCTTTGTTTTGAGAACTGAATGAATGGTCTGGAAAATTGGGTCAAATGAATCAGTTACAGTGTGTTAGCAATCGAGAACAACTGTAATCTCACTGCTGTTCATGATAAATAATTAAGATATTCTGTCCAACAGCTCATCTTGCAGGTCTTAGTGTGTGTGTGTGTGTGGTGTGTGTGTGTGTGTGTGTGTGTGTGTGTGTGTGTGTGTATGTGTGTGAGAGAGAGTGTGTGTCTGTGTGTGTGTGTGTGTGTCTGTGTGTGTGTGAGGTGTGTGTGTGTGTTGTGTGTGTGTTTGGTGTGTGTGTGTGTGTGTGTATGTGTGTGTGTGTGTATGAGGAAGTGTGTGTGTGTGTGTGTCTGTGTGTGTGTGTGTGTTGTGTGTGTGTGGTGTGTGTGTGTGTGTGTGTGCGTGAGAGCAGCTGAAGTTTTTCACTGCAGGTATTTGCATAGCTGAAATTCCAAACACTCCTCCAGCATTTCTTCACTGAAGTCACTGTGGTTAGCAGCGGGTGAAACTGCAGACAGAAATACACTCTCATCAGTCTAATAGAGTCCACTGGTCTACTCTATTCTATTAACGTACACTGACACTTTCATCATTCTCCACGCATGTCTGATTCATGGTGTATGTTCTCTGGTTTCAGGATGTGAATCATATGATATGTCTGATCTTTGACCTGTAGTACGTTTATCACTGTTTCTGATCAGTGCTGTAAACACGCATGAACGCACTGCGATAAGATCCCGGAGAGACAATGCCAACGCTTTAATCTTATTCACACCGTTCTTGAATTTCTAGTTCAATGTCATGTTCAATGCATGCTAAAAGTCTTTTTTAATATATATACTAAATTTGTATTACAACTAATGCATTTGAAACAAAACCACTTGAATATAAATGTGGCTAATTTTCTGATTTTGTTGCATTTCCCATTATTCACTAATCGTTCTCAAAGCGTTTTTCGTGTAAATACATCAAAAATGATATTTTGAAGCACAACACTAATAATTTTTTCATGCACTATTTTGTTTTAAACGAGTGGAAAGCAAAACATCTAAGAAAATACACATTTAACATTTTTTCGCACTATAATTACGATACATAATTTCTCAAAAATAAGTTTTATCTCCACTTCTGCAGCACTTACAAACACCAAGACTTAGAGGTTTATTCCTATCTCTATTGTGAAGGTTTTTGCTGAAGAGATTGTTTATATATATCACTTTGCCTAGTTTTATTATTGCACGTTATCTATAGATTTCAATTACAACACATATGAATGATATTTTTGCTAAACGAGTTTTATCTCCACTTCAGCAGAACTCACAAACACCAAGACTTAGAGTTTTATTGCTCTCTATATTGTGAAGGTTTTTGCCGAAGGGATTGTTGAAATATCACTCACACTGATTTATACTCCTAAAAACGTGAAAATGTTTGTTTTCTGTCTGTTGACAGTATTTTATGATTAATGTAAAGAAAAAAACAGAATCCAATATATATATATATGTATGTATATATCCCTCTAATATGACAACAAAATCAAACAAGACTTTTGAACAAACGTTCAGCCTCACTTTCTGGAAAGTATGCAAATTAGTGTGTATTTAATTAAAGTGGGCCTCATTTGCAAATTTACTTGGAAGATGTTTCAAAATATTTGTCATTCATCTGTTAGATATTATCTTTACTTCATTTATGTATTTAGCAGATGCTTTTATCCAAAGCGACTTACAGTGCTATACATGTATTGTCAGTATTTGTGTTCTCTGGGAATCGAACCCACAACCTTTTGCGCTGCTAACGCAATGCTCTACCACTGAGCCACAGGAACTACTCTCATGGTTTATATTAAAGTAGAACTTAATCTGGAAAACATAAAACTTTTGTTTTGCTTCACCACATAAAAAAACAACAAAAACTATTTACATTTCGGTCTATTGCAGCAGATGTGAATCATTGACAAATGAAACCAAACAAACGACATGCCGAACATGAGCAAAGAGCAAACGGGTTATGTAAGCGCTGGGGGGGGGAGGGCAGCGGAGGAGCTACTTCCTGTTTTCATCTTGAGCTTCCTTATTGTGCAAGTTACACCACTGAAGACAGACAACAAGAGAGACAGAGAGAGAGAGAGAGAAGAGAGAGAGAGAGAGAGAGAGGAGAGGAGGGAGAGAGAGAGAGAGAGAGAGAGAGAGAGAAGAGAGAGAGAGAGACAGAGAGAGAGAGAGAGAGAGGAGAGAGGAAGAGAGAGAGAGAGAGGAGAGAGAGAGAGACAGAGAGAGAGAGAGAGACAGAGAGAGAGGAGAGAGAGAGGAGAGAGAGGAGAAAGGGAGAGAGAGAGAGGAGAGAGAGAGAGAGAGAGATGAAGATAGAGATGAAGATAGTTTTTTCTATGATGTTTGTGGTCTGAGAAACAGCGAATGGTGTTGCTGTCCGTACTCGAGGAAATTCTTTGAGTCTGTAGTCATTTTTACACACACACACACACACACACACACACACAACACACACACACACACACACACACACACACACACACACCAACACAACACACAAAAGCAACACACACACACACAACACACACACACAGACACACAAAGCAACACACACACACACACACGATTACAGTACAAAGCACAAGTATATGTGTGCAAACCTCCCCAAACTAATTCGCTCTCATGTTTTGATGCTTGAGTTAATTATATTGTGTGTTTGTGTTATCTGAATGAGAGCATGGTTAAACCTCAGTGGTGGACAAAGTACACAGATCAAGTACTTGAGTAAAAGTACAGATACGTATAAAAAATATTACTCCAGTAAAAGTAAAAGTACTGCTTTTTCAATTTTACTCGAGTGAAAGTAAAAAAGTACTCAATTTTTTATGTACTTAAGTAAAAAAGTACTGATAGACAGATTTATTTTGCAATTTTATATAGACTACTTTATTTAATTTTATATTGCCATATTTGTATAATCCTACTGCCCAAAATACCTGGGTTTTTCCCAAAATAACCACTATATAGAGTCAAGATATATATTTTGTTGATATGGACTACATTGATGAGAGTGATGTAGTAATGTTCACTGTAAAGCTTACACTGCCATGTACCTGAGAGAAAACAGATTTCACCATCTCATTTTCACCAGTAAGAAAAAAGTGTTTTAGAACTTGTTGTTTTGCAGAACGTCAGTTATATATGACATGAGAATTAGGCCTGAAATTAGGAAGAACATTTTAAGGAAAATCTAATTATATTTTCATGATTTTTTTTTCTTCTCAAACCTTGTCTGTGGTGTAAAAACACCCCTGGCCAAATGCCCCCAGAGGGCATCACTTCCCACTCTGATAATTACTGTAGTTACTATGTTCTGAACATCACATCCTTTCTTTTTCCCTCAGATGGAATCTATCTAGGTGGCTGAATAAAGATATTTGGACTTTATATCAAAACATTTCCTGAACTTAACACCAGCAAGCTTGTTAGCTAGACAGTTAGCATCAGCTAACAATATTTACTTATTTTCAGTATGGTTATGAATAAACATTCATATCTGTCTACTCGGCTAGTTGACCTGAACAATATAAAAATGTATACTGTTGATAAACAATATAAAAACAGACGTCACATAGGTCTAAATGCATAGCATTTTAATAAAACTGCTAACGTTACAGCAGCGGGGAATATGAACGTGCATGAGTTATTTTATTTAATCGGTGTTATTTTAATGTTTTGTTTTTTGACCTGAAACATAACGTTAGAGACACTGATGTTGATCTGTCTGCATTCAAGCATTTCAGTGGGCTTAAATAGATCACCGTTTACAGCAGATTTAGTTCACAAACAACTGACAGTTTTGACCTAAATATTATTTTCAGTTACAATAACTAATCCTACAATTCGACATTAGTAACGTACTTTTCACAGCATCAGTAGCGCGCGCTCACAAGATCTCCCGGTTCTTTACTCGTGAGTTCAGTTCACTGAAGACTCACTCTAAACGGATCATTTGAATCAGTGAGTTTTCGACTCGAGAACAGCTGCAATCGGATCATTGCATCCTTGAATGAATCGTTTGCTGTGATTTGCGAACCGATTGAACAGGTTCATTGAAAAGAATCAGTTTGTTCATGAATCAGACACCGTTTCTGCGTCTCGGAGCACGTGATGTATCACGTGAGTAACGATATGTTTTATGAAATGTAGTGAAGTAAAAAGTACGATCTTATGCTTTGGAATGTAGTGAAGTAAAAGTAAAAGTTACTCAAAATAAAACTACTCCAGTAAAGTACAGATACTTGAAAAATGTACTTAAGTACAGTAACGAAGTAGTTGTACTTCGTTACTGACCACCACTGTTAAACCTGTGTGTTGAGTTTTGCAGAAAATAAATTGGAGCATGAAAACAGGTGAAATGTGTTAAAGTTTTGAGAAACATGTCTTTGTTTTGAGAACTGAATGAATGGTCTGGAAAATTGGGTCAAATGAATCAGTTACAGTGTGTTAGCAATCGAGAACAACTGTAATCTCACTGCTGTTCATGAGAAATAATTAAGATGTTCTGTCCAACAGCTCATCTAGCAGGTCTTAGTGTTTGTGTGTGGGTGTGTGTGTGTGTGTGTGTGTGTGTATATGTGTGTGTGTGTGTGTATGTGTATATGTGTGTGTGTGTGTGTGTGTGTGTGTATGTGTCTGTGTGTGTGTGTGCGTGTGTTTGTATGTGTGTGTGTCTGTGTGTGTGTGTGTGTCTGTGTGTGTGTGTGTGTGTGTTTATGTGTGTGTGTGTGTGTGTGTCTGTGTGTGCGTGTGTGTGTATGTGTCTGTCTATGTGTGCGTGTGTATGTCTGTGTGTGTGTGTGTGTGTGTGTGTGTGTGTGTGTGTGTGTGTCTGTCTCTGTGTGTGTCTGTGGGTGTGTGTGCGCGTGTGTGTGGGTTTACATGGTTTGAGATGCTGCTGTCAAGCAGAAATGCAGAATGCAACACTTCGGATGCGGCGTGTGTTTATATCGTGCTGCTCTATATTTGCTGACTTGCACTGTACGCCAGAAAAGCATCAACACACCGAGCTAGAAGCAGATGAGAGAAACCACACACACTTGATCTGGAGATGAGAAATGTCACACTTGTGCTGCTGTGTGTGGTTTGTGCTGCACCAGAATCAACTCAAACACAACATGCATCTGGACTCTGACAGAACCGCGTGAGTCTGAATCGGGTGCTTTGAAGATGTTTAGTGCATGTATGAAATCTGTTGAGGATCACATTAAGTAGATGAGTGTGTGTCTTCATCAGGTTTGGAGAAGTGCATCATTGCATCAGTGCTCAGCCGGTTCAAACATGTTGCCTGTGCAACCACTAATTTCAAACTCATCTAAAACAGCAAACACTCACAAACCTGCCGGCTTTAAAATCATCCACACGTCACATACATACATCACGAGGGCAATCAATATTCTATAATCTGTTTAATATACATCCAGAATATGTCTATATATAGATAGAGAGTGGTCTTTAAAGGCACAGTTCAGCTGAAAGTGTAAATGTGCTGAATATTTCCTCACGCTCAGGCCGTCAGAGATCAGGAGGAGTTTGTTCTCTGCATCAGTGAATGGGTGCCGTCAGAACGAGAGCTGATGAAAACATCACAGCAGTCCATCAGTTATCATCTGGAGAAGACAAAAGATGAAACAAATCCAGCATTAAGACGTTTTTAACTCAAATACCATAGAGTTCATAATTCATAATAACTCTTCTCCAGTAATAAAGTGCATCTGCTGTCGTCTCTCATCAAAATACAGACACATATTAGTTTAGAGCTGTTTAGTAAACGCTGCAGATTTCTCTCCTGATTCAGACCAGAACACTTTTTCACTGAGGAAGAGTTATGGATTAATTTCATTAGCAGACGCTTTTATCCAAAGCGACTTACAAATAAGAAAAAGAAACTAAAACTATAAGTTAAAACTATAAATATTATATATATATACACATTTAAGAAGATGAAGAAATTAAATAAAAATGACAAATGCATACAACAACATTTCAAAACTAAACATTTAAATTAAAACAAAAATTAAAGCTAAAAACAAGTCGCTCTTTACACTCTTCGGTCTGCACACTCTTCGGTCTTTACACTTTTCGGTCTTCTCACTCTTCGGTCTGCACACTCTTCGGTCTTTACACTTTTCGGTCTTCTCACTCTTCGGTCTGCACACTCTTCGGTCTTTACACTCTTCGGTCTGCACACTCTTCGGTCTTTACACTTTTCGGTCTTCTCACTCTTCGGTCTTTACACTCTTCGGTCTTTACACTCTTCGGTCTGCACTCTTCACACTTTTCGGTCTTCTCACTCTTCGGTCTGCACACTCTTCGGTCTTTACACTCTTCGGTCTTTACACTCTTCGGTCTGCACTCTTCACACTCTTCAGTCTTTACACTCTTCGGTCTTTACACTCTTCGGTCTTTACACTCTTCGGTCTGCACACTCTTCGGTCTTTACACTCTTCGGTCTGCACACTCTTCGGTCTTCTCACTCTTCGGTCTGCACACTCTTCGGTCTTTACACTCTTCGGTCTTTACACTCTTCGGTCTGCACTCTTCACACTCTTCAGTCTTTACACTCTTCGGTCTTTACACTCTTCGGTCTTCTCACTCTTCGGTCTTCACACTCTTCGGTCTGCACACTCTTCGGTCTTCTCACTCTTCGGTCTTCACACTCTTCGGTCTGCACACTCTTCGGTCTTCTCACTCTTCGGTCTTCATCACTCTTCGGTCTGCACACTCTTCGGTCTGCACACTCTTCAGTCTTCTCACTCTTCGGTCTGCACACTCTTCGGTCTTCTCACTCTTCGGTCTTTACACTCTTCGGTCTTTACACTCTTCGGTCTGCACACTCTTCGGTCTTCTCACTCTTCGGTCTGCACACTCTTCGGTCTTCTCACTCTTCGGTCTGCACACTCTTCGGTCTTTACACTTTTCTGTCTTCTCACTCTTCGGTCTGCGCACTCTTCGGTCTTTACACTTTTCGGTCTTCTCACTCTTCGGTCTTCTCACTCTTCGGTCTGCACACTCTTTGGTCTGCACTCTTCACATTCTTCGGTCTTTACACTCTTTGGTCTTTACACTCTTCGGTCTTTACACTCTTCGGTCTGCACCCTTCACACTCTTTGGTCTTTACACTCTTCGGTCTTCTCACTCTTCGGTCTGCACTCTTCACATTCTTCGGTCTGCACACTCTTTGGTCTGCACACTCTTCGGTCTGCACTCTTCGGTCTTTACACTCTTTGGTCTGCACTCTTCGGTCTTTACACTCTTCGGTCTTCTCACTCTTCGGTCCGCACACTCTCCTGTCTTCCAAGTAAATTTGCAAATGAGGCCCACTTTAAATACACACTAATTTGCATACATTTCCAGAAAGTGAGGCTGAACGTTGGTTCAAAAGTCTTGTTTGATTTTGTCATATTAGAGGGATATATATATATATATATGGGTGTATAATTTGGACAAATGCACTAAAAATGACAAGAATCATATCTACTTTGAATAATTAAACATGGTCAGGTTTTACCAATCGCAGATTTTATTTAAACACCAGAAAAAGTGAATTTAATTTCACTGAAATTACACCAAGATAAAATATTTGAGATTTAAAAATAAACGTTTTCTGCACATAAAACCATGCATTTAGGATCACATTGCACTTTAAAATATGGATTTGCTTCTTAGTTACACAATGCAATGATGCAGTTAAAGCCAGTCTTATCGCTATAACACGTACTGAAATACAAGTCAAAGTCTTTAAGCGTGTTAGAGAAGTTCTTTCACTTTCCATCTGACAGAAGAGACTCTGTCTCACTTCTCTAAAGGTCAGTCTGAACAAAACCAGATTCATTATCAGGAACCGATGCACACACAAATACTAAAACAGCAATTAAATGATGCACACACCACATAGGAATTTCTGAATGCTTTTTATTAGAAAAATATCCATGAAAATAAAATTCTTATTCGTCACTGGCTCACGGCGAGCCCAATCTTTGAGCCGTGCATGCTGGGCTGGTGAAAGCACACGTGGAGCTGAGAGCCGGGTCCAGCGGACCGGAGCAGAGTCGACTGTGTGCTTCAGCGTCTGCTAGGACGGGTGCGGCGCCGCTCACAAGAGCGGTACGGGTCGAGGAGCTTCATCGGATCAGGAGAGCGAGACCGGCGCCGAGTCCAGCGCATCCCACCACAGCCATCAAAGTGTTACGGATCACAGACTCCACGTCCTCCACGCGGAAGAACTCCACGAAGCCATGCTGCGGAGACACGGAGACACACATTAGCACACAGTCAAGACTCACAACTAGGGATGTTTAAGAGATATTACAGGTTTATATGGAGCCACATTAGAGCCAAACATAGTGTGAAGTTTTGTTACGGTCTAAACGCTTATTAGAAACACTTAACGACATCTTTTCCTAACATTTCTAGACTGAATTGTGTTGATGAATATGAACGTCTATAGAATTGTTTTAAGCACTTTTTTGTCTTAAAGTGAACGTTTATGCAAGAAAAATTAATTTGTTGTCAGAAATATGTGCAAGATGTCAATTTGGACTGTTTTTGAGCAATCTTGAGTTATAAATAGAAATTAAAATTATCCATTGGAATTAATACTGGTCATTCTAATATATACATACACGTGTGTGTGTGTATGTGTGCTGTTGTATCATTTATATGTTTATAAAAGGCTTTATAAAGGTCTATTTTTCATTAATTAACTTTTTTGAAAACAGTAATTTGTTGTTTTGCCAGAAATAAGATAAATTTGGATAGTTTTTCAGCATTCCACTAATTCCAATGGAGTTAAAACTGGCACTTCTCAGATATAGATCTCTCTCATGCATGCACATATATAAATGTAATTTATTCAAACCATATTTGGTATGCATATACATCATTGTTTGACTAAGAAACTCACATTCGTTTCATTAATACGGGTAAATATACTAATAAACATGGGAACATTTTACACTTTTAATATGGTTAATTTAACACGGTTCTTCAAATGCATTATGGGGTGTTAATGAAGATGCGTGTGACGTCGGTCTGTGTGATACATGAGCTCCTGTGGGGGGGGGGTGACATGTGTTGAATGGACTGAACATGAGAAGGGCTCTGAATCATGGGGGGGGTGTGGCATGTGTTGAATGGCCTGAACATGAGGAGGGCTCTGAATCATGGGGGGGGGGGGGGGGGGTGACATGTGTTGAATGGCCTGAACGATCACACACACACATGAGAAGGGCTCTGAATCATGGGGGGGGTGACGTGTTGAATGGCCTGAACGATCACACACACACATGAGAAGGGCTCTGAATCATGCAGTGAAACACAAGCCGTGTTTGGAGCGCGAGCGTCACTCACCCAGCCCTGGTTGTTGAGCAGCCAGTGGAGCTGTTCTGAGATCAGATAAGAGGAGATCTGCTCGGCCACCGTCTCGATGCACCGCTCCCTCTCCAGCTCCTTCAGACGGGAACACACCTCGGCCCCGAACGCCACCAGACTCACGATCCGGCCCCAGTTGGTGGTGTGGTCTTTGAACATGGTGTTTGCTATACAGCTGATGAAGCTCATGTCATCCGCTTGAGACTCCAGCTCCAGACGCTGAAACATTCCTGCAGAAACCAAACGCTTAACATACGCAGCTCAAATATACTTTCATAAGAGACCTCATGCATTACACTGACCGCAGTAGAACCGGTGTTAATTCAGCAGCACAGCGTACTGATATTATCAATGTTATACAAGTGTGTGTATATATATATATAGAGAGAGATAGAGAGATAGAGAGATAGAGAGATAGAGAGATAGAGAGAGAGAGCGATATAGAGACAGAGATAGAGAGCGATATATATAGAGACAGAGATAGATAGATATATATATATAGAGAGAGAGAGAGAGAGATGTATTTTTGTCATTTTTATGTCTATACCGGTTCATTTTATAAATATTTTAGTACTTAATTTATTTAAAGTACATTAAAACATTTTTTATGGTTTTACATTTTAGTTAGCTATAATAGCCTTGTTGCAAATACTAATTTGTATGATATATGATTATTTTTTAAATTATACAAATGGGGTACATGCAGTAATATCATTCGAAAATGCCATTTTTTTTACATTAACTCATTAATGAGAAGAAGTCGCTGATCGGATACAATATGGTTTATATTAATTAAATGATACTTTCAACGAGAAAACAGAGATTTTGAACTCTGGGTTAATGTTTTTTGTGTTGTATCTTAATCTCGTGAAGAATAACTATTTATGAAAACTCTAAAAATTTGTCCTTGTGAATGTTTGGCAATCGAGTGCACGAACATCTTTCACAGAAGCCCGCGTTCACTTCCTGCTCGAGCTCGAAACCCCGCACTTCCGGTTCCTCAGCTCGTGTACACCAGAGCGAGGCGTGTGACGCGCTGATAAGCGGAACTATCGCCGTTCCGAGAATCGCTATGACTAGCTCGCGGTTCAACTAGATTAAACACTTCTGAGAAAAAATACCACATCGAGAAACGGGTTATCGGGTTTAACAAGTAGAACAACAACATCGAAAAATTATTAAAACGATTGAAGTAAAACGAACACGTGATCAGAACGCGATGCGTTCAATTAACGTTACAAACAAATAAACACCGGATAGTTTCAATATAATTATGGACTGTTAATTATTAATTGGCATCACAGCCGCAGCTTTGTTTGAGGGTATAGCGAGTGCGCATGCGCGCGTCTTACCTTTGTATGTGATCCTGTGCTTTAAGAGAATGTCCGCGATAACGCGATTCATTGTCGGTAACGCGTGATGCTGCTTCCGGTCCTGCGGACACATTCC
Organism: Schizopygopsis pylzovi; assembly: GCA_027422435.1. Lineage (NCBI taxonomy): Eukaryota > Metazoa > Chordata > Actinopteri > Cypriniformes > Cyprinidae > Schizopygopsis > Schizopygopsis pylzovi. The sequence goes on along the minus strand of CM049818.1, from coordinate 1,066,982 downwards.
CGTGTGCGTGCGATAGAAATCCAACAAAAGCTTTCTCGTCTCGCGCTCCAGTTCGGCGGAACCGAACTCCTGCGAGTCCGGTGTGCTCGGTAGAGATCCGTCCGCCGCGGACACGAAGCACCCGTCCAGCTGTAGTCCCTTCAGGCCGTTCGTTCCCGGTCTTAACGGCTTCATCGCGGCGTCCGTTTCATCCGCGCACCCGTCGAGCTCGTCCTCGGTCCGCGCTTTGAGTGTGGGCGCGGGCACGAGTGCCGTGTGCGCGCCGAAGAAGCTCACCGCAGCCGTTTTTCTGAATCCTAAATGATATGTCATATTTACGATCACGATATGGAGACGTAAACACGACTAAGATCAAAGCTTCGAGTCGTTTAAACTCTGAAGGTTAAAGCTTAGTCGGTAAAGGTCACAGTGCTGGTCGACACTCCTGCGCGCAGAGTGAAGCGAAAGTAGCTGCGACGCTGAACGCTTTATAGTCACCCGGATATCCCGAAACCCCGCCCCTTATAGCCTTATATGGGCTTCCTTCTAGACTTTCCCTGGAATGTCCTTTTGTGAGTATTTCGAGCCGGAAATCATTTTCACCGAAAATTAGCGGTCATTTTCGCCACCCCAGACAAATCCATCGTCAAGATCATAAACAACGCGTTATATACGTTAAACTGGAAGCCAGGCTGTGAGTGATTAGTCAGTATGTTAACACGTGACACGCCCTCGGAAGCGTTGAGTCATTACACGGAAGGACCCGTATGGAAATAAGATAGACTGCGCTTTGTTTGAGAGATTCAGTGGAATTTATATTAATAGAGGAGTTATTTTCAGCCGTACTGAATGCCTGAGTATAGTATCACAACAATGCCATTAAAACTGCAGTGTATAAGTCTGCAATAGTTCTCCAGCCTTGTAATTCATTACATTTTTAGCTTTGTTTTACTTTATTTACTGGCTTTTCAGCACCGCCCTTACACTATATTATAAATTATTTTTTGCTCTCATATCTCCCCAAACATATATGAAGGCCTACTGTACCATAATGTCTGCCTGCAGTTAAATAGCTCTCAGAAATAATCCTATTTATGTACAATTATTGTAATGTCATGCAAAACAAAAGTCATCGGCCTGAGAAGTGTAGTAATTAATGAGGTGAAAATACTGTGAAAGTGCATTCATACAAATAGCATGACATTTAAAAGCATAATAACAGCCGAACGTGTATGAAACATCAGTTAATTATGTTTTTTTAAATGCACTGCAGCCATATAGCGTATGAATGCATATTTTGGGCTGCTTCTGGTGCTTGATTTCTGCTGTCCACGTATAAAAAAACGTACAAAAACATATAATATTGTGAAAAAGTTATTATTTGTGTTTTCTAAAAAGTGAAACGTTCATATATTCTGGACTCATTCAGGGTGCACTGAGCAGAGTTGTATTGTTGTGTACCCTCTGTAGGGTGCTGCGTCCCAGTGTGCCTGTTATACTACGCCCTTAAAGTATGTACTCTTCTGGTGAAGACAGCGCACACTTTTGAGTGTGTAGTAGAAGAGCAGGCACTCCCTGAACACCCCCCCCCCCTTCAGCAATGCCCCTCTGTGACTTACTCTCTTTGTGGAGAACAGCATTTATCTGAAAGATAACTCTTTTATAACTTTATACACTCAAGGTTCAAGGTTCAAGGTTCTTTATTATTTGTCACATACACAATCATACAGGGTATAATCAGTAGTGAAATGTAGGACAGGACAGGTCCGCTCAATGGAAAGTGCAAAAAAAAATAATAAAAAAAATAATAAGATAGAAAAAAAAAAAAAAACATAAGAAATAAAAACAATGAAACATAACACAAGAGAATATATATATAAATATAGGTGAGAATGAAAAAGGGAACAAATAATACAATAAAAAGTGTAGGATGTGCAATGAGATAAAATGTGCAATACAGTTACTGTGGATAATAAATATTAATAATAAACACGGATGTGCAAGAGAATGTGCAAATAGGTTGTACCGGGTATGTACACATAGCAGCAGTGTGGATGATGGAGAATAATGGATGTGTATACAGTTTATTAAGTTGAGTCCTGTGGATGTTATGATGTTATGAGACTGAGTTTAGGAGCCTGATGGCCTGAGGGAAGAAGCTCCTCCTCAGTCTCTCAGTTTTTGCCATCATGCTCCTGAAGCGCTTGCCAGATGGCAGTAAACAGAAAAGATGGTTACCGGGGTGATTCGAGTCCTTGATGATTTTAGCAGCTCTGCTTTTGCAGCGTTTGAGGTAGATGTCCTGCAGAGAGGGGGACATCTGCAGAGAGCAGACCCTATGTGTGTGTGTGTGTGTGTGTGTGTGTGTGTGTGTGTTGTGTGTGTGTCAGCTAAGCGCACGACTCTCTGCAGAGCTTTGCAGTCCTGATTTGTGGCATTATTATACCACACTGAGATGCACTGAGTCAGAACACTTTCTATGGCCCCTGAATAGAAAGTTTTCAGGATAGCTGGTGAGACCCTGAATTTTCTCAGCTGTCGCAGATGGTACAGTCTTTGCCTGACTTTCTTAACCTGTGTTTGAATGTGTGCAGTCCATGTCAGGTCCTCGGAGATGTTTACACCGAGGTACTCGAAGCTACTCACCCTCTCCACAGGGGTCCCACTGATCATAAGAGGAGTGTCCATAAGAGGAAACCAGGCTCAGTCGGGGGGCCAGTTCCCCTCCGGCCAGATGAATCAGTAGTTTGTTCCAACTGCAGCAAAGTCACACACAGTCGTGTGTGTAGAGAGAGTAGAGCAGGGGACTCAGGACACAGCCCTGTGGGGGCTATTTTTTGATATTTTTGCTGTCGATGTGAGTGAGGGAGGAGTGCAGTACCTGGGAGATGGCATCATCAGTAGACCTATTTGGCCGGTAGGCAAACTGAAGAGGGTCCAAGGTAGCAGGGATGGAGGAGCAAATGTGTTTCTTTAAGAGTCTCTCAAAAACCTTCATGACTGTCGATGTGAGGGCAACTGGACGATAGTTATTCAGGCAAGAGGGTTTACTGTTCTTAGGCACAGGGATTATGACAGATTTTTTAAAGGAGGTGGGAACAACAGAGGTAGCAAGGGACTCATTAAAGATGGAAGTAAACAAACCAGCAAGCTGATCAGCACAGGACCTCAGAACGCGGCCAGTAATCCCATCAGGTCCTGCTGCTTTCCTTACGTTCACTCTCTTTAGTTCCCTCCAAACCTCGTCCTCTGAAAAGGTGATAGCACAATCATTGCTGCTCTGTCTGCTGCTTTCTGACGTGCTGATCGGCAGGATCGCGCCGCCATTAACGTTACATTCAAAGCGGCCGTAGAAAGTGTTTAGCTCCTCGGCCAGCAACGGATCTGCTCTCACCTCTGCAGAGGAGTTATTTCCAGAGGAACAGATGGTCTTCAGTCCCTGCCACATGCGTCGGGAGTCATTGAGCTGGAAATGTGACTCAATTCTCTCCCTGTATCTGAGTTTAGCGGCTCTAACTGCCCGACGGAGAGCGTAACACTATTCTATTCAGAAGCCTGGAGTCAGTATAATTTTCTTTGGGAATATACATATCATGTGACACTAAAGACTGGAGTAATGATGATGAAAATATAGATTTGATCACAGAAATAAATAAGTTTAACAGATATTCACATAGAAAACTGCTGTTTTAAATTTGATATATTTTATTTCAAAATTGTACTTTTGATCAAATAAATGCAGACCTTTCTGATCTTCCTGTTTTTGACTGGTAATACACACACACACACACTCAAACACGCACACACACACGCGCGCACACACACACACACACACACTGACACACTCATATTTGCATACTCCCAATAATGGCTGAAACTGAACAAAATTTTGCAAGTCTTTTTGCTTGCTTTTTTGCAATCCACCCAACTGCAGTCCTTTAATCACATTATTGAGCACTTGACCTAAACTTCCAAACACAGAGTAATTAACCTGCACTGATAGTCAAGTTGATGACGGCTTCAACCAATGGCTGATATTTCAGCAATTTGGAAAGATAGCAGGTATCCAAATACAGATCGAAAGAGCAGCCAACCTCAATGACTAATAAAGCATTCAAAGCCTTGTTCACAATGTCAGGAGTGTTTGGAATGTTTTAAACTAGTCTCTGTCAGATGTGTTGTGACATAACCAGCTCAATTCAATCAGTCCTAACCCTAACCTTTATGTATTCTTTTCAAGTCCTTTACAATCAAATCAACCAGGCGATCGTGTCTGGACACAAACATTTTTACACACACACACACACACACACACACTATATATACTCTCACACGCACACGCACACACACACACACACACAGACACACAGACACACACTATATATACTCTCACACACACACACACACACACACACACACACACACACACACACACACACACACTATATATACTCTCTCACACACACACACTCACACACTATATATACTCTCACACACACACACACACACACACACACACAAGAACAATAACAGACCTGATCACTGGATATATACAGTATTCACAATTCTTTACAGAACTCTCAGAGCAAAGCTTAACTTAATGGACATTTTTATTTCAAATACTACCTTACTTTACATTTGATGACATCATCGTCATCATCATCACAAACGTGTCTCCGTCTGTCACTCTATCACTGTAAAATAACAATAACATACATTAATACATGTACATCACTAGACACACTGAGCGACCTCCTGCAGACAAAACCTCACGTCTTCTCCAAACCAAATGACTATATATCATATATACTTCATTTTCTTTATGCTATATATACCGTTGAAGTCAAAAGTTTACACCCCCTTGCAGAATCTGCAAAATGTTGATTATTTTATCATACAAAATGCATGTTATTGTTTATTTAGCACTGAGCTGAATAATATTTCACATAAAAGATGAAAATCTATGCATTAACAGGGACGTGAGAACTTTTGAACAGAAAGATGATGTGTATATTTTTCTTGTTTTGTCTAAATATCATATTTCGTCATGTAGTACTGTCCTTCAGAAGCTACAGAAGATGTTTTCCAGAAGACAAATTAAGTTAAATTTACCCTGATCTTTAAATTAAAAAGTGTTCACACCCCGGCTCTTAATGCATGGTTTCTCCTTCTGGAGCATCAGAGAGCGTATTAATCTTCTGTAATAACTGCGTATGAGTCTCTCAGTCGTCCTCGGTGTGAGAAGATGGGTCTCAAAATCATACAGTCATTGTTGGAAAGAGTTCAGACTCATGAACAACTATCACTGAACTAATAAACACAGCTGTGCATCATTCAGACAGCAGGCGAGATTATAGGAGATTCATTCACAGCGTCAAAATGGCGAATGACGCATCTGACGTAAGCGGCAATGGGCGGGACTCCGAGTGGAAGTGGCCAATGAGAGCGCGGCGTGATCGCGCAATGCGCTACGCGAGTGCTTTAACGACTCATGAATGATATTTAAAGGCAGCTGTTTCACTTTACTGTGTGAATACGAATCGGACAGTTACAGCTGAATAAATATAATTAACTCAATACCAGTTCTGCGTATAAGATGATTTGGCATAAATGTAAATGCGCTTCACCTGACCGCCGCGTGGTGGCGCTGTTAAATCAACAGAATGAGCGCTTCTCGTTTGTTTTAGTCAAAATATACGTGATGCTTGTACATACAACACACAACAGAACCCCAAAACATATCTACATGTTTGGAATTTAATTATTAATACAAAAAAAATCAGAACAGGATTTATTTTAATTAAAGAAACTCACGAAATTGGCGAATTAGAGCTAAGTAATGATCGATATTTACAGTTTTTTGTATTTTAAACTATCATATGAAATAACTCCAAAGTAAATAAATCGCCTATTATTATGAAATCGTTAGATAAATGCCCGACACGTTGACTCATGTAAAGGTAATAAACGTCAGATCACGTTTATTCGGTGAGATTTTAGGAAATGATGAAGTCTCCGGTTTGTGGATCCTGGATCCGGTTGACG
>CM049818.1:1043458-1055958 GCA_027422435.1 Schizopygopsis pylzovi | reverse complement strand
TGGAGAAATATATGCATCTTAATGGATTACATAGGCTAATGAAGAGTTTTTGCTTTGCTTTGAATTATTTCGTTTTAAAGTAGTATTTTAAAGCTTTCTATAGATATATTTATCATATCTCTGAGCCAGTTTCGAGTTGCCGAGTTTCGGTTCATCATTGAAGCCTCTTGTTCAAAACCGGAAGAAAGTGCATTCTCTGTTTTCCTATTTTATAAAAGCACAATGTTGATATTGTGAATGCACACAAATAAAAGTAGACCCTTTACAGTTCAAAATGATATATTACTCTTACCTTTATGAGAAAAAAAAAATCACACGGCGTATTTTAAGTTGTTTTTACTGTAAGAAAAAAATCCTCCATGTCCTGTAAAGCTCGCTTCAGCTTCCACTCTCCACACAAACTGTTGGATATTGCACATTTATATAGGTTAAACATTTAAACTAACACTGTGATATGCTTGAACTGTTTATAGGCCTATCTATCGATTTTATTTTAGTCGTGATGATTTGATAAGGCTAAATTAATCAAACATAGGCGATCAACTCTGATGCTGGCCGCTTGGTCGTTGCTTAAAAGAAAAAAAACATTTAACGAACAAAAAATGGTCCCAAGGTTTTTCTAAATTAACTTTATGAAGAAAAAAAAAACGAAACATCGTCTAATCACTTTTCCATTACATACAAAACTGAACTATTTTAGCTATAAGCTGTTTTGGGAGAAGGGAAAGACTCATATCGCTGAGAACAAAAAAAAAAAAGTACATCCATGATATTTCCATGTTCCGCTTTTAAGCCACAACCTACAGATCCTTCAACACAAACATAAAAGCAAGCATTGGCAGTGCTGTGTGCGTGATTTGACAGGATGTGCGCAACGTGCGCATCAAATAGCCCTGCATCAGTTTAATAACTTTGATAACTTTAATTCTTACAACTGTTAAATTAATGGGCAAATGGTAAATATGTCGAAGATCACATAGAAATAGATAGCAAAATAGCCAATGTAAACTAAATGTTATAAACATCGGAGCAACCATATACATTTTTAAATTAATATTTATTATAACAAATTTAGCCTATATATTTTTTTTATTCACAACAGTTTACAGTTGCCCACAGAAAAAAACAGGGGGTGCTGCAGCACCCTCAGCACCCCGTTCCCGCGCCCCTGTGTGTGTGTGTGTGTGTTTGCGCGTGTGTGTGTGTGTGTGAGTGCGTGTGTGTGAGTGTGCGTGTGTGTGTGTGTGTGTGTGCGTGTGTGTGTTTGCGCGCGTGTATGTGTGTGTGTGTGCGTGCGCGGCGCGCTCCAAGCTTCGGGCGCGTCCAAACGATCAAATACACACACAATAAATGGTATATTTGTCAGTTTGTTTAACTTTGTTTCTTTGTTCATGTTCTTACTCTATCTTATCTTATGTATATAAAACACAAAAAAATGCCTGCACACTGCTGCATTTTGATGTTTTATATTTATTTAATGAAATATTTATTTAACATCTCAGAATATAAAGCCATGTTAATTAAGCTGCTAATCTATCATAGAAATATATATTTCATACATATATGTGTATATATGTATGTATATATGTATGTATATATATATATATATATATATATATATATATATATAAATAACAAAAAGTACCGATAAGAATACCGTTAAAGCACCGGATCGATAAGCAGTATCGATAAGAGTAGTAGTACCGTTAAAACCTTAACGATACCCATCCCTATTTACTAGTGATGTCATGTAGACAGAGAAGAGAAGTGGTGCAAGAACTGAGCCCTGAGGCACACCACTAGTTAGATGTTGTGACTTGGATACCTCACCTCTCCAAGATACTTTGAAGGACTGTCTATCTGAGAGGTAAGACTCAAACCACAGGAGTGTGGTTCCTGAGATGCCCTCTCACAATAGTGTTGACAGGAGAATATGGTGGTTAACCGTGTCAAAAGCGGTGGACAGATCCAGCAAGAGGAGTAATGAAGATTTGGCATCCGCTCTTGCAAGTCTTAGGGCTTCAACAGCTGAGAGCAAGGCAGTTTCGGGACGAATGTCCACTGAAACCAGATTGGTTGTTCTGTGTGAGAAAGGCAGAGACTTGGTTGAACACAGCTCGTTAAAGTGTTTAGCGATTAAAGGGAAATCGGTTCTCTAAAAGAGAGAGGTTAAGAGTGGGTTTCTTATACAAGCCTGTCTAAATGCTGAGGGAAAACACCAGTGTTGTGTTAATGATGTGCTTGACAGATCGTGGTGTGGAAAATTGTGCACTGATGGTTTTAATTGTATTAATGAAGAACGTGACAAAGTCGTGAGTGTTAGAGGAGATGAATGAGGAGGACAAAGGTGCGAGGAAAAGCTCAATTTAACCCATCTCTATACATGCTCAAAATCATTACAATGTCGAAATTAAAATGAAGAATGGTTTTTGGACGGTTTTGCTAACTGTTGAACTGAATTAAGTAATTTGAATCAAACATGTTCAGACGTAAAGATAGCTCATGATCGGTTGCTTTTCCCATTTGGTCTAGCATGTATTAAGACATCAGACATGGTTAAAGCTCATATGTTACGCATCTACTGAATAATGCCAAAATATAATGTCAAAGTTTGAAAATACATTCCTTTTCATTGCTGAAGTTTACACCAGACTAGACTGAATGACGAATGGGTTGTGGTAACCGATGGTTCAGCTGTAAATGATACACTGCTGATTGATCGGTTTACTAATTGCTCCTCACGTTCGGTCTCAGCCATGTTTAAAGAAGTGCACACTATGGTGTAGGAAGATGTGTATGTAGGCATTAACTGTTGCCAAAAATATGAAAGTTACAAAGTAAATATCCTATTCATTCATTAATTTAGTAAGATCGAAGACAGACAGAAGATTGGGTGGGGTAGTTTACTGTATGTGAATAGTAATAGCAAGAGATTGCTTAAGGTCTGTTCTGGTCAAGTTTGAGAACATCAATTGTGTTAAAATGTTGTTGTTTACGATGTGTGCAATAATGGAGTTTAGAATGAAATCTATGTCATTGATATTTGACAGCAGAGACAGACAGTAGATGTGTGTGTGTGTGTTGTAGTTTAATGATAGAGCAGGTGTGCTTGTGTTGTGCAAAGTTTGAGAAAATTGTGATATAAAGATTGATGTGTACTGTGTGTGTGTAGGTGAGTGTGTGTGTGTGTGTTTGTGTGAAAGAGAAGAGAGTATTTGTTAGAGAATTCCGTGTCTTGTAGTGTGTGTGAAGAGAGAGATGATGAGAATGTTTGTTGTGTGAGAATGCAAGTGTGCTGTTGTTGTGTGTGTGTGATGCAGGTGTGTGGGAAAGTTGTGTGTAGATGTGTGTGTAGAGAGAATAGTGTTTGTGTGTTCTTGTGTGTTGTGAGAGAACGCAATGATGTTTGTTGTGTGTGAAGAGAGAGAGTTGGTGTTGTGTGCTTGTGAGAGTGAAAGAGAAGATTTGTGTGTCTGTAAGAGAGAGAGTTGTTGTGTACTCGTGTGTGTTTGTAGAGAGAGAGGAGTGTGTGTGTGTGGTTACAGAACCAATGGAATGAAGCCCATAGAATTTATCGTTATAAAGATTCATTATTAGCCGTATAACTAATACCGAGTCAATTACATTTCTTTGTTCTTGTTGTCCGTACAAGAACCAGAAGTTCGGTAGTAGCAGTATATCTTACAGTTTTTCTGATTCAGCTCGTTACTTTTACAGATTTTTTGCGTTTAACTATAATCCAGAACATATACTTATTAGCTCAAACTATAACCAGATTTTTATCTGTCCTGATAACTGCATAACTCGATCACTATAGTTTGCCGTATCAGCGTTAATCATGTTTACTATTCTTAGCCGTTAACTATACTGTGTCTTATATTAGCCGTATAACTATAACCAGATTACTATATTAGCCACATAACTATAGCCAGATTACTATATTAGCCGTATAACTATAACCAGATTACTATATTAGCCGTATAACTATAACCAGATTACTATATTAGCCGTATAACTATAACCAGATTACTATATTAGCCGTATATCTATAACCAGATTACTATATTAGCCGTATATCTATAACCAGATTACTATATTAGCCGTATAACTATAACCAGATTACTATATTAGCCGTATAACTATAACCAGATTACTATATTAGCCGTATAACTATAACCAGATTACTATATTAGCCGTATAACTATAACCAGATTACTATATTAGCCGTATAACTATAACCAGATTACTATATTAGCCGTATAACTATAACCAGATTACTATATTAGCCGTATAACTATAACCAGATTACTATATTAGCCGTATGAACTATAACCAGATTACTATATTAGCCGTATATCTATAACCAGATTACTATATTAGCCGTATAACTATAACCAGATTACTATATTAGCCGTATAACTATAACCAGATTACTATATTAGCCGTATAACTATAACCAGATTACTTATATCAATATAACCAGTCTTTTAGCCGTATAACTATAACCAGATTACTATATAGCCGTATAATCTATAACCAGATTACTATACTTAAGCCGTATAACTATAACCAGATTACTATATTAGCCATAACTATAACCAGATTACTATATTAGCCGTATAACTATAACCAGATTACTATATTAGCCGTATAACTATAACCAGATTACTATATAGCCGTATAACTAATACCAGATTACTATATTAGCCGTATAACTATAACCAGATTACTATATTAGCCGTATAACTATAACCAGATTACTATATTAGCCGTATAACTATAACCAGATTACTATATTAGCCGTATAACTATAACCAGATTACTATATTAGCCGTATAACTATAACCAGATTACTATATTAGCCGTATATCTATAACCAGATTACTATATTAGCCGTATACTATAACCAGATTACTATATTAGCCGTATAACTATAACCAGATTACTATATTAGCCGTATAACTATAACCAGATTACTATATTAGCCGTATAACTATAACCAGATTACTATATTAGCCGTATATCTTAACCAGATTACTATATTCCTATAACACCAGATTACTATATTAGCCGTATAACTATAACCAGATTACTATATTAGCCGTATAACTTAACCAGATTACTATATTAGCCGTATAACTCTAACCAGATTACTATATTAGCCGTATAACTATAACCAGATTACTATATTAGCCGTATAACTATAACCAGATTACTATATTAGCCGTATATCTATAACCAGATTACTATATTAGCCGTATAACTATAACCAGATTACTATATTAGCCGTATAACTATAACCAGATTACTATATTAGCCGTATATCTATAACCAGATTACTATATTAGCCGTATAACTATAACCAGATTACTATATTAGCCGTATAACTATAACCAGATTACTATACTAGCCGTATAACTATAACCAGATTACTATATCTATAACCAGATTACTATATTAGCCGTATAACTATAACCAGATTACTATATTAGCCGTATAACTATAACCAGATTACTATACTAGCCGTATAACTATAACCAGATTACTATACTAGCCGTATAACTATAACCAGATTACTATATTAGCCGTATAACTATAACCAGATTACTATATTAGCCGTATAACTATAACCAGATTACTATATCTATAACCAGATTACTATATTAGCCATATATTAGCCGTATAACTATAACCAGATTACTATATTAGCCGTATAACTATAACCAGATTACTATACTAGCCGTATAACCAGATTACTATATTAGCCGTATAACTATAACCAGATTACTATACTAGCCGTATAACTATAACCAGATTACTATATTAGCCGTATATCTATAACCAGATTACTATATTAGCCGTATAACTATAACCAGATTACTATATTAGCCGTATAACTATAACCAGATTACTATATTAGCCGTATAACTATAACCAGATTACTATATTAGCCGTATATCTCTAACCAGATTACTATATTAGCCGTATAACTATAACCAGATTACTATATTAGGCGTATAACTCTAACCAGATTACTATATTAGGCGTATAACTCTAACCAGATTACTATATTAGCCGTATATCTCTAACCAGATTACTATATTAGCCGTATATCTCTAACCAGATTACTATATTAGCCGTATAACTATAACCAGATTACTATATTAGCCGTATATCTCTAACCAGATTACTATATTAGCCGTATAACTATAACCAGATTACTATATTAGCCGTATATCTATAACCAGATTACTATATTAGCCGTATATCTATAACCAGATTACTATATTAGCCGTATATCTCTAACCAGATTAATATATTAGCCGTATATCTCTAACCAGATTACTATATAAGCCATATAACTATAACCAGATTACTATATTAGCCGTATATCTATAACCAGATTACTATATTAGCCGTTTATAACTATAACCAGATTACTATATTAGCCGTATATCTATAACCAGATTACTATATTAGCCATATAACTATAACCAGATTACTTACACATTGTAGTTATAACATAATTACACATTTTAGGTAACATTACCAGACTTGATTTAATCTTGTACCATATTGACAAAAAAACACAGAGTAAAAAATATATTCCATAATATTTGTGTGTTAAATATTCTATTACAGAACGTCAGCGTTTCCCAAACTGTGTGTGTGAGTTTAATGAAAGCTAATAATTAATTAAATCAGAAAAATGTTAAATTAAATAATTCAAATGATTCATTAATAAAATAAATAGACGGAGAAATTAAATATTTTACTTGTTTACCTGCATGTCATGTGACCATACAGAGGCTTCGTTAATAAAATATTAATTTTAAAATCTCAGGGGTACTTCAAATAAAAATATAGGTAAAAGATGAGAAGAAAAGGAGTGAATTTGTGCATTTTTAATGTGTTTGAAAGACAAAGTGATGTTTATGAATGATAATTCAAATCATAATTAATGTGTCCATGCAATATTAAAACACTTCTTGAACCTGAAATTACTTTCTGAATTTATACATGCATTAATTAGGGATTTTGAATAAATTATTGATATTGTGTGAATAATATGTAATGGTGTAATCCATAAAAAGTAACCATAATCTGATTACGAATATTTTAAAATGTAATTTAATCTAATTACAAGTGCTTAATTTTAAGGTTTCGTTGTTGCAGTGTAATTATACAGTTAAATACTGAGTAATATTAATTAACTATGCACTTACTGTATGATTAGGATTAGGGTTATGTGCATGCAATTATGCATAATTCATTCTTATTATAATTGTAAATGCATGTAACTCTAAAAAAAAATTAATATATTGTATAATTGGAAGGAATTTTTCCGTGTTTATGTGTTTACCAGTATTTATAATTTTACACTTCATTGTAATGTAGAGTTAACAGAAATGTCTGATAATGTTGTGTGTAGTGAGCTGCCCGTTCTTTTTTCTCTTCAAACATCTTAAAATAAAGTGTTAATATTGTTTGAATCTGATTATGTAATCCAGCTTAATGTAATCAGGCCAGCTCTGAGTATAAGATTGTGATTTTATGCACATTTTGTATTTTATTAGCTTGAAGCGATAAACACCTCTTTGCATGAAAATCTCTCGATCCGGATTGAATATAGCACGCATTTCTGGTGCTAGGCAAGGCACGTTTATTTATATAGCACAGTGGTGATTCAAAGTGCTTTACATAATAGACATAAAAAAATTAATAAACACAAAATTATATAAAAATAGATTTTAAATTAATTTAAAACAGTTATGAATAGAAATGATTATACATTGTGCAATCATCATTCACTAAATGCACAGCTATACAGATGAGTTTTGAGTTTGAATTTAATATTTCAGCACATCTGATCACTTCTGGAAGATGATTCATAATTGCTATGAATCCCCCCCCCCCTGTTTTGTGTGAACGCTTGGTGTTTCTAACTGACTCGATCCTACTGATCTGAGTGGTCTGTTAGGGTTATATTCAGTGAGCATATCTGCTATATATTTAGGTCCTAGGCCATTGAGTGATTTATTAACGAGTAGAAGTACTTTAAATATAACTGTAAGCCTGTGTAAGGACCTGAGGACTTGTGTGATGAGCTACAGCTGTCTTCTTTGGAAGGAGACCATTATAATAATCCACCCTGCTGGTGATAAACCAGTTTCTCCAAGTCTTGACTGGAAACTAAACACATGTTTTTGAGATGATAGTATGCTGATTGAGTTACATGACTGCTGAAACTAAGGTCTGTCTCCAGAAACACCCCGAGATTGCTGACTTGTGTTTGATGTGAACGCAGGGCTACACGTCGTTCTGGAACGACAGCATCTCGTCGGGGCTGCGTGGCTGTGTTCTGGTGGAGCTGGCGCTGAGAGGACGCATTCAGCTGGAACCGCAGAGCTCACGCAAGAGAAAACTACTGGACCGCAAGGTGAAGACCATGCACCATACACACTCAGTACCAGCAGCTGCACACAGATAAACAGCCGAACAACAGGGTTAATCGTGCAAAAAGCTGGATAAGTCATCTTTACAGTGATGTATGGTTTGGACAATATTTGAAAATCTGGAAACTGAGGGTGCAAAAAAACGAAATATTGAGAAAATCATCTTTAAAGCTGTGCAAATGAAATTCTTAGCAATGCATATTAATAATCAGAAATTAAGTTTTGATATTTTTACGGTACAAAATATCTTCATGGAACACGATTTTAATATCCTTATGATTTTTGGCATAAAATAAAAATTTATAATTTTGACTCATACTCCTAATTTTGTTGTCTATTGCTACAAATATGACTGCTTTTGTGCTCCAGGATCACAGATGCATTAATTACCAAACAAAGCAGCCCAAGAGAAGACCATAGTGTCGTTATGCACATCAATGCAGGTTCATGTGTTGTCAACAATCAATATTTGTGATGCATTTTATTTTTCAGGATTCACAGATGAACACAAAGTTCAAAAGAACAGCATTTATTCATGATCAAAATCATTTGTTATATTATAAAAGTCACGTTTCGTCAATTTAATGCATGCTTGATGACTTTTGTTAAGGTTTTCTACATTGATAATAATCAGAAATGTTTATCGAGCATCATATTATTATGATTTCTGAAGATCATGTAATGTAGAGTTTAATAGATTCTATTCACATAAAATACAGCTGTTTTAGATTGGAATAATATTTCTCATTTTGTACAGTATTTTGTATTAAATGAATGCAGAAGAGGCTTCTTTCAGTGTAAGTCTCTCGTTTGAGTTTGAGCTGTTCATGAACACTAATGCAAATGCCCCGGGCTTTATGAAGTGAAACACAGCAGCGTGTGTGTGTGTGTGTGCGTGTGTGTGTGCGTGTGTGTGTGTGTCGTGTGTGTGTGTGTGTGTGTGTGCGTGAGTGTGTGTGTGTGTGCGTGTGTGTGTGTGTGTGTGCGTGTGTGTGTGTGTGTGTGAAGCATCTTCTCATTGTCTGCGTGGAACCTAACCAGCCGGACCGGATGCGTCAGTCTAAATAATCATCCTTCATGTGGACTATATTGACTGAGGAAGGTCCTGTCAAAGATTGATATTACAGTGGAATTAATCACATTTGAAGCTCGTTATCTCATTAAAGACTTTAGCCAGAGAGCGTCTCAATGTCTTGATACAGTAACAGCTCTGTCTCCTTAAGAGCTAAAGTAACTCGGTTGATGTTGGAATCGCTGATAATAGAGTTAAATAACGAGTTGAACCGGACTAAAGCAGCATAATGAAGACAAGACAATATAGGTCACTCTGAGAGGTAAAGCAGGGGCCGGAGATATTAAACATTAATGTAATATATAATATCAAAGCTTTTTGAACGTAAGATCTGTATTGTTTCTGCTCACCTGCGTTTATTTGATCTAAAGTACAACGAACGCAGTAATATTGTGACTAAATATAACTGCTGCTTTGTATTTGAACGTATTTTTAAATGCAATTCCGCATAATTAATCCAGTCTGGTCACGTGATCTTCAGACATCATTCTGATTTGCTGCTCAAGAAACCGTTTTTAATTATCATCGTCAATATTTAAAACATTTACGTTTTCAGGTGTTGGTGAAGTCCTCCGCTCCCACAGGTGACATGCTGCTGGATGAAGCGCTGAAGCACATTAAGAACACTGAACCACCGGAGGATACAGCCAGCTGGATCGAGCTGCTCACAGGTGACACACACACACGCACACACGCGCGCGCGCACACACATACACACACACACACACACCACGCACACACACACTCACTCACCACACACCACTCACTCACCACACACACACATCACACACACACACACCCACGCACACACGACACACACACACACACACTCACTCACAGACAGATCACTCACTCACTCACACACCACACTCCTCACACACACACACACACACACACGCGCTCACACACTCACACCACCACACACAGCACCACCACACTCACGCTGCACTCACCACTCACTCTACCACCACTCACTCACTCACTCACTCACTCACTCACCACCGCACTGCATGCACACACTCACGCACCACGTCACTCACCACCACACATCGGCACTCACCACCACACACACCACGCACCACCACCACACACACACCACACACTACACGTGCACACACAACCACACACTCACCACCACGCACACACTCACCACTCACTCACTCACTCACCACTCACTCACTCACTCACACTCTCACTCACTCATCACACACACTCACTCACTCACTCACACACACACTACACACCACCTCTCACCACACACACACACACACACCTCACTCACTCACTCACTCACACATCATCACACCCACACATCCTCTCTCACACACACTCACACTCACACACACTCACACACATCACACACACCACACACTCTCACACACATCACTACTCACACACACACACACACACACACACACTCACTCACTACACACACACTCACTCACTCACTCTACTCTACTCACACACACTCACACTCTCACACACTCTCTCTCCACACACACCACACTCACACACACACTCACTCACTCACCACTCACACACCACCACCATACACACACACACACACACACTCACCACACACACACACACACACCACACACACACACACACACACACACACACACACACCACTCACTCTCTTACACACACACACACACACCACATCCTACACACACACACACACACACACACACACTCACTCACTCACTCATTATTTGAGGGTTCTGCCGGTTGTTTTCAGGCGAGACGTGGAACCCCTTAAAGCTGCACTTCCAGATGCGTAACATGCGCGAGCGTCTGGCTAAGAGTCTGGTGGAGAAGGGCGTCCTGAGCACGGAGAAGCAGAACTTCCTCCTGTTCGACATGACCACGCACCCGCTGACGGACAGCAGCGAGAAGGAGCGTCTGCTGCGGCGTCTACAGGACAGTCTGCTGGAGCGCTGGACCAACGACTCGCGCCGCATGAGCCGCCGCATGCTAGCGCTGATCCTGCTAGCGCACGCCGCAGACGTGCTGGAGAACGCGCTGAGCTCGCTGAGCGACGAGCGCTACGACACGGCCTGCGAGCGCTCACGCGGCCTGCTGGAGGCCGACCCCGACCTGGAGAGCGCAAAGGTCACGACCCCGGCCGAGGAGATGATCTGGGCCGTGCTGGCCGCCTTCAACAGATCCTGAGAGAAGACCGCACTACAGCGGTGTGGCCGCGCGCTACAGAGACAGCAGCAGCGTCGCGTCGCGGACAGCAGCTGAAAGCAGCAAACTAACCGTGTTCTTACAGATGCTGTCGGGTTCAGTCATTTAACAAGTTTGTTCGTTATATATTGGATTTGTTTCTATTTTAGCTTTAAATATGTTTAGTTTTAGTCATTTTAGTACTTCATCTTCAGATTATTTAATTTCAGTTGCCAATATAATTTAATAAATGTATTATTTAATAACTATTTTCATCTAACATGTTTTTTTATTTTTTTTATTATTTAAAAAAAAACAGTTTTAATTAACAATAACAACACTGATTTTAATTTAAATTGTATATTATTTTTAGTAATTCATCTTTAGGTTATTAAATTTAATTTATTATTTTTTATAAATATTTTCAATTTTCATCTAATATTTTAATTTTTTGTTATTTTATTTTATTTCAATTAACAACAATAGTTTTAATTAACAATAACAACACTGATCTTAGTTTTTATTTTATATTAATTTTAGTATTTCACATTCATTTAATTAGAGTTATTTGCCAAGTTTCTCATCTAAAATGTATATTTTATATCAGCTTTATTTTATTTTATATATATTTGAGTCAGCAACAACTATTTTGAATATATAATATTCCAGGCAACAATTCACATTTTCATTGTTTAAATTGACTAAAATAACTAAAACTAATAAAAACAATAATTAATAATACTATATGGACATGTAAAAAAAGAAGACAAAAACACACAAAAAAATTCAAATTAATAAAA
>CM049818.1:1013458-1025958 GCA_027422435.1 Schizopygopsis pylzovi | reverse complement strand
GTGTGTGTGTGTGTGTGTGTGTGTGTGTTGACACGTTGTGTGTGTGTGTGTGTGTGTGTGTGTGTGACGTCTGTGTGTGTGTGTATCTGACGTCTGTGTGTGTGTGTGTGTGTGTGTGTGTGTTGTGTGTGTGTGATTGACGTCTGTGTGTGTGTGTGTGTGTGTGTGTGTGTGGTCTGACATCGTGTGTGTGTGTGTGTGTGTGTGTGTGTGTGTGTGTCTGACATCGTGTGTGTGTGTGTGTGTCTGACGTCTTGTGTGTGTGTGTGTGTGTGTCTGATGTCTTGTGTGTGTGTGTGTGTGTGAGACGTCTGTTTTGTGTGAGACGTCTGTGTGTGTGTGTGTGTGTGTGTGTGTGTGTGTGAGACTGGTCTGTGTGTGTGTGTGAGACGTCTTGTGTGTGTGTGTGTGAGACGTCTGTGTGTGTGTGTGTGTGTGTGTGTGTGTGTGTGTGAGACGTCTGTGTGGTGTGTGTGTGTGTGTGTGTGTGTCTGACATCTGTGTGTGTGTGTGTGTCTGACGTCTGTGTGTATGTGTGTGTCTGACGTCTGTGTGTGTGTCTGTGTGTGCAGGTTTCCTCTGTTCGTCTCCGTGTATCAGATCTGTTTCGAGGGCCGGCAGGTGAAGGAGTTCATCAGCTGTCTTCAGAACCATCCAGAACACATGTGACCCGATCCACACACACTACTGAGCTTCGTTCACTACTCGCGTCCAACACAACCTCAATCATGAGTCCAGTGTATGAGTGTTCGGGACTGTAACGCTGGTAAACGCACACGTGCAGGATTTTATATGTGCAGTTTTGACTACATATTAAACATAATACTTTAATAAAAGCCATGCTTATTTGAATCATTTTAAGCTTCATTTATTCTTACAGCAGTCAACATAAAAACATGAGCCACATAAAACAATAATCTCTTTTTTAAAGACATATAAAAAAATATTATAGTAAAAATTATTATGAATAATATTATAAGTCTGATAATACATATAATATTATATTTATAAAATGATCAATATTATAATTAAAATAGTGAATACATTATAGAAATGATCCATTTGATATAAAATATTATACTTATAAAAAAATATGGGCATTATAACAACAATTATAAAAAAATATTTTTTTTTTTACAAAAAAATTATAAATCTTTAATTTCAATGTTTAAATTATTTTAAAAACATACATTTGTATGAGTTATTAATAGTTTTACAAAGTAAGCAAATAAGCATAATTACGTGCATAAAGATGACAACTGTTTTGTTTTTGGGTCCAGAAACCCTGTATCATTTAATTAGAATAGTTACATAACAATAATAATAATAAATGGAGATAATGGAATGGAAATAAATGCTGCTTATTTTAATCAAACGTAAGACTTATTTTACTCATTAGCCACATAAAACACTGAATCTCTAATTTCACTGTTGCAATTAAAGATATTTTTATGATTTAATAATTGTAATAGTTTTTATATTAAACATTCATTTTACATTTATTAAATACAATGGATCTCTAATTTCGATGTTTAATTATTCTTGCTTGGAATTTTTTTTTTTGTCCAATCAAATGCTCTCTTGAGTGAGAAGGCTCCTCCCCCTAAAGTACACACATTAAAGCATTTTATTTCCAATAATATCAATTATAACGGTGTGTTCTTTGCTTTTGTTATGGGTTTGCACACTAAAGAAAATCAAAGCATATTCAGTACGATATCCAGGGTCTCGGATGGGAAGATCAGATGCGGTCGGATGAGATGGTGGGGTACATGGCAAAGCTGGATATGCCACACATGTTTTTATTCCGTGCCATGCGGATAAAGCCATGCTCCCCCCACGCCGTTCCCCAGCTGAGACACAGAGACACAGAAATCATCAGTTCATATGTTCAACACTAGAGGTCACTACAGCGCACACTGAAATACAGCTGCGCAAGCGTGCGGATTATTACATGAATAAATATTATAATACAATAATTATAAATTAAATAAAAAATTATAATATTAAATATTGCATTTGGCTATAAAATATGCATATTACAACTAAAATAATAATAATTATGATATATATTTAAAAATTAATAATAAAGAATTATGATATTCAAAAATAATGTTTATAAAATGATGAACATTACAATTAAAATTATAATAAATATTTATATATTTACAAATAGGAATATTATAATCAAATTAATCATCATACGAATATTTATAAAATGTAAAATAAATTTATATTTATACAAATTTTTAATATTATAATTAAATAAGTACTGATAATATTGCAGAAATAAGTATTACAATGTTTTTTTTACATTTCATTAAAAATATTAAATTACAATTAAAATCGTTAGTATTATAAGAATGAAAATTAATAGAAAATATTATATTATAGCAAAAATTAATCAAATTAAAATAATTGAAAATAAATACATTTATATTTCATAAAAATATGAATAATGTAAATTCATTATTACAAATGTTATAAAAAAGTTAACATGTTATAATATTAAAATAACTTTTTAGAACATAGTATTTTTATGAAGTGAAAATCAACCTGTTTTTCACCAGCCAGTAGTCTTGTCCATTTTCTGAGCCATATCCCACGACTAGAACCGCATGATTGATCAGTCCAGAGCTGCACTTCGGATCGCTGTAGATTCCTGAATACACACATTTATCAGTTAGAATAAACGTACGTGTGTGTGTGTGTGTGTGTGTGGACTGAAAGCAGATACACACGTGTGTATGTGATATATTTGATGTCTCACCGCCTCTGTATCTGTGGAAAGATGCAAGTTTGGCGTTGACACCGACAGACACGGGTCCGATATTAGCAACGGCGTACTGTAGCGCCACCTCATTGTGGCGCGGAAGAATCCGGAAACCTGAGCAATATCCAGCTCTTCCCGTCACAGAGTATCGACATGCACCCTGCTGCAAAATTCACCACAACATTACAAAAACATTACAACAACAACGTCAATACAGTGTCACAACAACATACTACAATGCCACTACACTACAACATACAATGTCACTACAGCATCACAACAAGTCACTGCAATGCAACAACGTCACACTACAACATGACATAAAATGCCATTACAACATCACTACACTGTCACAACAACGTCACAACATCATGCAACAACATCACCACAATGTCACAAAACACCACTACACCATCACAACAACACCACTGCAAGCCACAACAACATCACTACACTGTCACAACAAGAACATCACAACTACAGTGTCACTACAACGTCACACAACAACATCACTACAGCGTCACTACAATGTCACTGCAATGCCGTAATGTCACTACAATGTCACTACGTCACAACAATACCACTACAACACCACTAAGTCACAACAATACCCCTACAACGTCATAATGTCACTACAATGTCACAACAATGTCACAACAACACATTAATGCCACAACAACACCACTACGTGTTTTTTTTCTCTATTCTGTCACCGATGGAGTTTTGGTTTCTTGTCGTTGTCGCCTCTGGCTTGCTTAGTTGGGGACACTTCATTTCCAGCGATATCATCGACTTGATTGCCACAGATACTGTTTAAACTGAACTAAGCTGGACGATGCCAGCTCGAATTCAATAATGCACAATGCCTTTAACATGAAAAAATGGACGTATCTAATCCTTGTCATATCATTACATTAGTGCATAACACTATTTTCCTATTTTGATATTGTGCAGTTGCCTTTGACACACATATTGTATTGTTATAAACCGCTATATAACATAAAGGTGACTTGACATCCAAACAATGCCACACAATGTCACTACAATGCAACAATGCCACTACAACGTCACAACAATGCCACTACAACGTCACAACAATGTCACAACAATGTCACAACAATGCCACTACTATGCCACTACAATGTCACTACAACGTCACTACAACGCTACTACAATGTCACCACAACATCACTACAATGCCCCTACAATGTCACTACAACGTCATTGCAACGCCACTACAATGTCACTACAACGCCACAACGTCACTAAAATGTTACTAAAATGTCACTACAATGCAACTACAATGCCCCTACAATGCCACAACACATCACTACAATGCCACTACAATGCCCCTACAATGCCACAACACATCACTACAATGCCACTACAATGTCACTACAATGCCACTACAATGTCACTACAATGTCACTACAACGCCACTACAATGCCACTACAATGTCACTACAACGTCACTACAATGCCACAACGTCACTAAAATGTCACTAAAATGTCACTACAATGCTACTACAATGCCACTACAACGCTAATACAATGCCACAACACATCCCTACAATGCCACTACAATGCCACTACAATGTCACTACAACGCTAATACAATGCCACAACACATCCCTACAATGCCACTACAATGTCACCACAACGTCACTACAACGTCATTGCAACGCCACTACAACGCCACTACAATGCCACAATGTCACTAAAATATCACTAAAATGCCACTACAATGTCACTACAACATCACTACAACGCTACTACAATGTCACCACAACATCACTACAATGTCACTACAACGCCACTACAATGCTACAACACCACTACAATGCCACAACACATCACTACAATGCCACTACAGTCCCACTACAATGTCACTACAACGCCACTACAATGCCACAATGTCACTACAATGTCACTACAACGTCACTACAATGCCCCTACAATGTCACTACAACGCCACTACAATGCCACAACATCACTACAATGTCACTACAACGCCACTACAATGCTACAACACCACTAAATGTCACTAAAATGCCACTACAATGTCACTACAATCCCTCTACAATGCCACTACATTGTCACTACAACGCTACTACAACATCACATCACAACAATATCACAACAACATTATTGTATTATGTAGATTCTTTAAGTGTATTACATATTTATTTATTATTTATTTTAATTAAAAAAAATGATTTAAAAATGATTTACTTATATTTTGGTAAGTGTTATATTTTATAATTATTATAGATTTCTATTTTTATTTATTAGCTTTCCATCAATTTAGCACCTCAGTTTGGAGATCCCTGATGTATACTGTAGTATGGTCATGGACACTGATGTAGTGAAGCTGAAGGCTCATTGCAGTACCTTGTGTTCATATGGGTAGAAGGTGTTGGAGTCAATGCCGTTGTTCTGGATGATGTAGAGAAAAGCCCGGCTCATATATCCGCCTCTGCAGCCGCGGTTGCCCAGACTCACACTGCAGTCCAGGAGGTTCTGTGGACTCAACGGAACCAGAGAACCGGTCCTCCTCTTCATCTGACCCTCCAGAGCACCGACGGCACTGAACGCCCAGCACGAGCCACACGGGCCCTGAAACCACACATTATATATGACTAAAATATTAGATTCATATATCAAAATAAGCACACTATAACTAAAATAATTATTAATAATATAAAAAATGACTTTGCATGTACAATATTTGATTTATATGTATATGCATATTATAACAAAATATTATTATTAATATAAAAAAATATAAATATATGTATGCAGACAGACGTGTATATTAAGTATAATAATTATTAATCATAATGAAAATGTAAATAAATATTTATGATAATATGAATATTATAATTCAAATAATATATTTTTTTTATAAATAACAAATATTATATTTAAATGTTTGAAAATTTGAATACTATAATAAAATTAATTTTAACATTTGAAAAATTATAAAATATAGCATTACGTTATAATATTAATATAATAAGATGATGTACAATATTTCATTTCTGTGATCAAACTCTTAGTACAGCAGCACACTCACGCACGCACACACACACACACAGACACACGCACACACAGACACTCACGCACGCACACACAACACACACACCTGGTTCTGGACAGGACTGACCATCCCTTGCTCCGTCCAGTTGACTCGTGGTGGGGGGGGCTGGTGTGATGGAGGCAGGGATGTTACGTTGACATCAGGATAATCTTCCTCCAGTAAACCATTCAATTGATTAACCTCATCTGCAGTCTAAACACACACACACACACACACACACACACCACACACACACACACACAACTCAATTCATCTGCCCTTTGACCTGCCCTTCAGACATAGCCTGTGATAAAATCGAATCAAGATACAGTAGATGTACTTAAGATATAAAATGCTATAAGACGTCAAACTGATCAATATTAAGTGTTTATATTTCAAAGGATAATTTATCAAAGCATATTTGATTTGTTCATGATGTTAGTAGTCTTTAATGAAAACATTTCTTGATTTCATTATAATTGGGTTATATTTTGAAAAACATATCCAGGTGGCCCCTAACTCTATTGTTTGAGTTTTCTCTCTCTGCTCATATTTTAATATTCACGTGTGTGTATGAGTGTTTTCTCCTCTGCTCATATTTTAATATTCACGTGTGTGTATGAGTATGTTTTCTCCTCTGCTCATATTTTAATATTCACGTGTGTGTATGAGTGTGTTTTCTCCTCTGCTCATATTTTAATATTCACGTGTGTGTATGAGTGTGTTTTCTCCTCTGCTCATATTTTAATATTCACGTGTGTGTATGAGTGTGTTTTCTCCTCTGCTCATATTTTAATATTCACGTGTGTGTATGAGTATGTTCCCCTCCGGGAACATCGAGCTGCGTCGAAACGCTAGGGGAACGCCATCAGCGTTGTCCAGCTCTGAATCATATGTGTAATCAGTCAAAATTGACGGCCAGACGTCAGGTGCGGTGACGTCATGACCAGGATGCTTAAAAGCACGTGATGTGCAGCCGGCGCCAGCTTTTTTGTCATTCAGCAAAGCTCTCTGTGTGTGTCAGTCGAATGTGTTCTGTGAGTCTGTTACTATCAAGATAGGAAATAAGAAAGTTTATTCTTAAAAAGATAGGCAAAGAAAGACTAGAAGCAGACAAATCAAAGGCCAATGAGGGCGAAAGTAGATCACGTTACAGACTGTGTGTTCCTCTCTGACTGGAGGCGAAAACTCTCTTTGAGGAGGGAGTTTTTCACCTGCGTCCTCGCAGCACCTGCCACGCTGCCGCTGAGGCGGAGCAGTGGCTGTGCTCGCAGATGATTAGATGGGAAGATTAAGACGGGTGATCCCCTATCTTCTTTTCCCATCAGATCCAGCATCCGCTGTAATGCATTGTGCTCCCGCCGGGCACGCTCCGAGGAGTGTGTCCGCGCCTATGATCTCCCAGTCCCGCTGCTGCTGAGGCACCGCGGTGAGTGAGATCACGGGAATCGCACATAGATCTGGCGGATGGGTTGGAGACGGGTTCGCCCTATTTCCACCTGTATTACCCAGGTCTAGCGCTCTCTCGGGATACACACAGTTTTTGCGATGATCTGGCTGGAGGCGAAAACTCTCTTTGAGGAGGGAGTATTCACCTGCGTCCTCGCAGCACCTGCCACGCTGCCGCTGAGGCGAAGCAGTGGCTGTGCTCGCAGATGGATTAGATGGGAGATTAAGACGGGTGATCCCCTATCTTCTTTTCCCATCAGATCCAGCGTCCCCAGGTCTAGCGCTCTCCCGGGGCGGAAGCCTAAGCTGTAGTTCTTCCCCCTTGAGTGAGATTGCGCTAATCTGCAGCAGTTTCTCTCCAAGAAGATTTATTTGTTTTGTTCCGAGCGGCTCGCGGTTCATTTATGCACTTCAGACCGTGTTTACTTGTCTGGGTGTTTGACTGCATTTAATTTTGAATAATTAACTATGCATTTTATCCGACTATGAAAGTTAGATATATTTTATACATATATATATATATATATATATATATTGTAGAGAAATATATACAGTTATATATTGTTATGACATAAAGAGCCTCTTGGGATGCTTCTCAAGTGAGAGCACAATGTTTACCTCTCTTCCTCCAAGGAGGTTGAGGTGGTCAGCTTGGGCTGCTGGGCGGAGCAGCCCCAATTGTGTTCCAGCTCCTTATTCGGGGAATGTCACTTCTCGTACTCGCCAGAATCGGAGTCAGAGTGACGCGCCCGGGCCGAAGACGGATCTGCGGATCGTTAGTCTTCGGCCAGAACGCCCTGATGCAGGGCCTTGAGGGCCGGCCCCTCTGGGGAAGAGCGGTGTACACCGCATTACACGGTGCCCGTCTCTCCTCAGTGCCCTCAGGAGATCAGTCTGCTAACCCTGCCAGTGTTCTAGGGCACAGCGGTCTCCAGCGAGCGCTTCTCTCAGTCTCTTCCCCCAGAAATGTAGCGGAGGGGGAGGCTCGCTACCCCTTCGGGGGTCTCTAGAGCAGCTAGATCGGCCGTCCCCTGCCGGTCCTCCGTTCCAGGGCACCGAGCTAGCCGCTCTAAGTACACCAGAGGCCAGTCTCGAGAGACTGGTTCCCTTAGTAGGCCACCCGGCGGCTTGGGAGCCCCTGCCAAGCGTGTCTCATTGGGATCTGCCTGAGCAGACTCTGGTTCCTAGTCTGAGGCCTTAGAGATGACGTGGGTCTGAGGACCGTTTTTTCCATTAGAAGGCTTCTGAGGCAGTCCTGATGCCAAGGCCCAGGACTGGTGAGGGCAAGCCCCTGGGGAAGAGCGGTGTACACCGCATTACACGGTGCCCGTCTCTCCTCAGTGCCCTCAGGAGATCAGTCTGCTAACCCTGCCAGTGTCCAGGGCGCAGCGGTCTCCAGCGAGCGTTTCTCTCAGTCTCTTCCGCCCAGAAATGTAGCGGAGCTGGGAAGCTCGCCACCCCTTCGGGGATCTCTAGAGCAGCTAGATCGGCCGTCCCCTGCCGGTCCTCCGTTCCAGGGCACCGAGCTAGCCGCTCTAAGTACACGGGTCTGAGGACCGTCGTTCCCTTAGGAGACTTCTAAGGCAGTCCTGATGCTACATTCCAGGACTTATGAGGGCAGGCCCCCCTGGGGAAGAGCAGTTTACACCGCATTACACGGTGCCCGTCTCTCCTCAGTGCCCTCAGGAGATCAGTCTGCTAACCCTGCCGTGTTCCAGGGCGCAGCGGTCTCCAGCGAGCGTTTCTCTCAGTCTCTTCCGCCCAGAAATGTAGCGGAGCTGGGAGGCTCGCCACCCCTTCGGGGGTCTCTAGAGCAGCTAGATCGGCCGTCCCCTGCCGGTCCCCGTTCCAGGGCACCGAGCTAGCCGCTCTAAGTACACCAGAGGCCAGTCTCAAGAGACTGGTTTCCTTAGTAAGTCATCTGGCGGTGTGGGAGCCCTTGCCAAGCGTGTCTTATTGGGTCCTGCCTGAGCAGACTCTGGTTCCTTAGTCTTCCTAGAGATGACGCGGGTCTGAGGACCGTCGTTTCCAATAGGAGACTTCTAAGGCAGTCCTGATGCTACATCCCAGGACTTATGAGGGCAGGCCCCTCTGGGGAAGAGCGGTTTACACCGCATTACACGGTGCCCGTCTCTCCTCAGTGCCCTCAGGAGATCAGTCTGCTAACCCTGCCGTGTTCCAGGGCGCAGCGGTCTCCAGCGAGCGTTTCTCTCAGTCTTTCCGCCCAGAAATGTAGCGGAGCTGGGAGGCTCGCCACCCCTTCGGGGGTCTCTAGAGCAGCTAGATCGGCCGTCCCCTGCCGGTCCTCCGTTCCAGGGCACCGAGCTAGCCACTCTAAGTACACCAGAGACCAGTCTCGAGAGACTGGTTCCCTTAGAACTATTGGCAGCGTGGAACTGCTGCCAAATGTGTCTCGATGGGTCACGCACACTGTAGTACAAGGCTATGTGGCGCTCTGCCGCAGCCTTTTACGGGCGAGCAGGCTCTGGTAATGGAACAAGAAGTGGGCACTCTCCTGAGGGAGGAGACCATCGAGGTGGTCCCTGCTCTAGACAAAGAGTCCAGGTTCTACAGCCGTACTTCATTGTTCCGGGGAAAGGGGTTGCGTCCGTCTTAGATCTAAGCTAACTGAACCGCTCAGTCACACGACTGAAGTTCAGAAAGCTCTCTTCGAGCACGTTCTCTCACCAGATCCGAGGACTGGTGGTCACGAGCGATCTAAAGATGCATACTCCTTCCCCATCACAGGAAGTTCCTGAAATGTGCTTTGGGGGCAAAGCGTATTAATATCGGGTTCTTCCCTTCATAAAGGATAGGAGCAGCCATCCTGTCGAGGCAGGCATCCAGCTCCGCTAAGGGGCTGGATGCTATGGTACAATCGTGGCTGAGGCTTCGTCTGTACGCCTCCCCCGATCGCTCAGCTCCTGGGAGTTCTAGAGAGAGTGCGCATGGACGGGGTCCTTCTATTGAAAAACCCTGTTTGGCCGGGCCGAGTATAGTCTCTGACCCGATTTTCTCCTCGACGGCTCTCCATGGGGGATTCCCGTCAGGAGGGATCTCCTCTCACTGGCAGCGGGCATGATCTTTCACCCCCGCTCGGAGTTGTGGAAACTATGGGTGTGGCTCCCGAGGGGGCACAACTCATAGCCTCTGGTCTCTCAACTGAGGTTGCTGGACCACCTCCAATCTAGAGCTCCCTCAATAAGGAAACTGTACGCCCTGAAGTTGAGACTCCGGGTGCGGAGACCGCCAGCTTGATCCAGTTAACTGCCTGTTGGGACAGTGCTGGAGCTCTCGCAGGCCCGTTTCTCCGCAGAGTTAGCCCACTCCAACTTGTCCAAAATGCTGCCGCTAGATTGTTAACTGGAACAAGAAAGAGGGAACATATTTCACCAGTGCTGATTTCTCTTCACTGGCTCCCAGTTAAATATCGTATTCATTTTAAATCATTGCTGTTTGTATACAAAGGTTTGCATGGACTGGCTCCGTCATATATCTCCGATCTCCTGTTTTACTGTAATGCTTCCAGGGAACTACGATCAAACAGTAGTCTTAAATTGACTGTTCCAAGGACACGCCTGAAATTGAAAGGTGACCGTGCCTTTTCAGTGGCTGCCCCACAGCTTTGGAACAATTTGCCATCTTATATAAGATCTGCTCCAACAACGCTGATTTTAAGTTTCTTCTTAAAACGTATTTATTTACTGTTGCATATGGTCTCAAGTAAGCACAGTGGTGCAATTGTAGTGTATTATTGTTGTTGTGTTTTGTCTATTCTTGTATTTTGGTATATGTTTTATTTTTGTACAGCACTTTGGCCAACAGCTGTTGTTTTTAAACGTGCTTTATAAATAAATATGACTGACTGACTGACTGACTCCACCCTGAAGGTCTACGTGGCGGCTATAGCACCTACCACGCCCCTCTTGGTGGCCTTTCAATAGGCAAACTCTCTTTTTACGTTTCCTCCGGTGGAGGCCAGGGTGCTTATGCTAAGTAGTGGATCTGGATGCTCTCCTATGACCTCAAGTCCTCTGATCTCCCCTCGCCTTTGGAATCAAGGCTCACTCTACTTAAGGTATGGCGGCCTCCAAGGCCTTCTGGCAGGTGTACCTGTGCAGGACATCTGTGACGCTGGTGGGTGGGCTACGCCCCTAACTTTCCAGGTTCTACGACCTGGCTCTGCGAGCCACCCCTGGCTTGTCTTTTCCCTTGCCATAGCTGTGCATTCCACACACTAAGCAGGGATTTGCAAGTATGGCGGCGTGGATATCTCGTTCCCCTAGCGTTTCGACGCAGCTCGATGTTCCCGGAGGGGAACGTCCCAGGTTACGTATGTAACCCTGGTTCCCCGAATGAACGAGACGCTGCGTCGCAGGGCCATACTTCCGGCATCCCTACTAGAGCTATGCTTCATTCCTGGAAGCTGGCGCCGGCTGCACATCACGTGCTTTTAAGCATCCTGGTCGTGACGTCACCGCACCTGACGTCTGGCCGTCAATTTTGACTGATTACACATATGATTCAGAGCTGGACAACGCTAATGGCGTTCCCCTAGCGTTTCGACGCAGCTCGATGTTCCCGGAGGGGAACCAGGGTTACATACGTAACCTGGGACGTTTTCTCCTCTCTGCTCATATTTTAATATTCACGTGTGTGTATGAGTGTGTTTTCTCCTCTGCTCATATTTTAATATTCACGTGTGTGTATGAGTGTGTTTTCTCCTCTCTGCTCATATTTTAATATTCATGTGTGTGTATGTTTGAGTTTTCTCCTCTGCTCATATTTTAATATTCATGTGTGTGTATGTTTGAGTTTTCTCCTCTGCTCATATTTTAATATTCATGTGTGTGTATGTTTGTGTTTTCTCCTCTCTGCTCATATTTTAATATTCACGTGTGTGTATGAGTATGTTTTCTCCTCTGCTCATATTTTAATATTCACGTGTGTGTATGTTTGAGTTTTCTCCTCTGCTCATATTTTAATATTCATGTGTGTGTATGAGTATGTTTTCTCCTCTGCTCATATTTTAATATTCACGTGTGTGTATGAGTATGTTTTCTCCTCTCTGCTCATATTTTAATATTCACGTGTGTGTATGAGTGTGTTTTCTCCTCTGCTCATATTTTAATATTCACGTGTGTGTATGAGTGTGTTTTATTGGTTGTTTTCTCTTTTCTTTACTCCCTCGTTTCCACA
>CM049818.1:1000958-1008458 GCA_027422435.1 Schizopygopsis pylzovi | reverse complement strand
TCATAGATAACATCACAAATGTTTAAACAAAATGAGCTCATTTCAAATTTGGTCTCAAACAGGTCTCAAAATAGTTTGGTTGTAATAGCTGCAGAATGTGGTTTTGCATTGTCCTGCTGAAATACACGTCCTCTGGAGGGGAGCATATGTTGCTCTAATACCTTTATATACCTTTCAGCATTCATAGTGCCTTCCAAAACATGCAAGCCCTCCGCAAACATGCATGCGGTCCTCTGTCGCTCTGACTCCACTGCGGCCTTCCCCGCCTCCGCCGCCTGAGCCACCTGTTCCGCCGTGGTCCTCCAGATCCTCCTCGTCACTCTGGCTGATCGGCTCTCCGTCTCTGGCTCCTCTGCCGCCATCGTTCGCCCCCCTGGAGTCGTCAGCGGTTCCTCCACCATGGCTCCTCCCTCCGTCGGCTCCACCTTGGGTCGCCGTTATGGCTGTGGCCTGGGTCCCGCTTGGCTCCTCCTGCTCCAAGTCCCTCCTGTCTCCTCCCTGGCTCCTTCCACTATCGCCTCTGCCTAGAACTCTGTCTATCGGCCCCTCCCGGGTGCCCGTCCTCCTCCCGAGCCTCTTCCCACGTTCCCACCTGTCCCTCTCTATGTTGTTTCTGCGGCGCGAGGATGCGCCTTCTGGGAGGGGGGGTGATATGTCATGCCCATGGACTGTCTGTGTGTGTTTTTCTCCCCATGTGCTACCCGTAACAGTTTCTCCCATGTGTGGTGTGTTCCATTGTGTCATTTGGTTCAGGTGTGTCCGGTAATTACCCCTCATTTAGTCCTGTATTTAAAGTGTTGTCTGTCCCATGTTTCCTTGTCCAGTGATAGAGGTCTTCATGGAAGTGCTCCGTGTGTCCTGCCTGCCTTGTATTACCCCCTTCTGTGTATTATTAAAGACTGTTTATTGTGATTCTGCTTCGTCTCCGTGTTCCGTGCTCCTCACCGTGACATCCTGACATCACACTGATCACAAAAGGAAACATTCAGGATATATTCAGGGGCAAATTAAAGCAATGATAAGCATTAACATCAAATAAATCAAAGGCTTAACCGTGACAGACAGTCCTAATATGACGTAATTTGTATTATTTGCAGATATGATCTCTTTTCTCCAAACAGAAGCAAAAAAGCCGAGTCTCATCTGAAGATGCTGTCTGTGTTTTGTTCTTTCATTATATAAAGATCTTTAAACATCAACAGAGTCTGTAATCCCTCTAATCTACACACACACGCACACACACACATACACACACACACACACACACACACACACACATGTAAGACTGGTGCCAATGTGTCTGTGCCAATGTGTCTGGGCCCCCCCTCTAGAGGACAAAAGGCCCCCCTGGGAATCCACAAAAGCTGTCTCTTGCATATGTCATCCAGGACGCAGCACACTGGGGGAATCCACAAAGCTGTCTCTTGCATATGTAACAGTAACATCCAGGGGTGCAGCACACTGGGGGATCCACACCCTGTACTGACGGTCTCATCATTTCCCCCTCCCCTCACCACTGAGAATTCACTGAAAAATCCATGCAATGTAATATGTACAAATAAGTAACCATACATGTTTGATATCTTTTGAAATGTCTCAGTGCGCCTGGTAAAATGGTCTCATCATCCCAATCATAATGAAAAGCTAAAAGAAGTTCTAAAATCTGAGAAGAATAGTGTACAGCAGGGGGACGTGCCCTCCCCCTGATTTCCTACTCAAAACACCTCCTGTATGTAAATAAGTAATCCCGGCCACAGGATCTCCAGAAGCCTTTGGTGGCCAATTCTAAAGACTTATTATAATGACAAGATACCACCTGGGTACCCACCTGGGTGGGTCTATTGAATTATCTGGGTATATAAGGAAAAGGGACACAAACATCTGGGAGTCAGTAAACTGATTGCCCGCACATGTCACTTGTGTGTAGTTTTTCATTGCCAGGTAGTAATTTCTACAAGTTCTTCAATTCCTGAATTATTGTTATGTTATGGTTAACCGTTGATTCTATTCTTGTAACATTGGAGCTTTGAATTATTGTTTTGATTACCTGGTCAATAAATTGTAACGTTTGATTCTATTCTAACTGCCTCTGAAGATTGCTTTCTCTCTACTAGATTAGTGGATTCGTATATTTCCGCAAGCCTGCGTCAGTTTTAGCGACGGCTAATATCCGGCATCTTTTAAGTGTGCTTGGGTGTAGGGACGGGCTAATTCCGTTCAGGGACGGCGAACGCCGTCTGATCTAACTGAATTCGGGTACGTCCACACCTCTGACTTTTGATTTAATGTTACTTTAAACAAAGATTTGGCCAATCCAAAGCTATTACGAGTGTAGTATATTGATCTGCTAACATATCTGATAGTGGCCAAAACCCTTTACTGAAGTAAACGATTGAGTTCGAGTTCTGAGGGTGCCCCATGAGGGTTATTGATATCTCTGATTGTGTACGTGTGAATTTACGGCAAATCTCAGATACGTAACCATAATTTACCTCTGACTGATGACCGGGCCTGACGAGATTGTGTCCGTGAGATCTGTGGAAAACAGGACCTCTGAGCGATATAGCTTCCCTATGTCTGGACGGGTAAAGTATTGAAAAAGAGCTGATAAGAATAATCAATCATTCGTTCCTGTTTTAATGATGCACAGACATCATTAAAACCCTTTTCATTTTATGGAGTCAGATGAAATAACGAGATAAAATATATAAGAAGAAGTGTTCCATTTTAATGTTCTTGTTGTGTCGTGAAAAGGAAAGATCGTAACACGCAAAGCCCTTCACCCGCGGAACGACTGCCGTCATTGGATCGTTCCAGCCGGGTCCTTTCCTACAGTGGTGACCCCGCCCGACGTGA
Source organism: Schizopygopsis pylzovi (assembly GCA_027422435.1). NCBI lineage: Eukaryota > Metazoa > Chordata > Actinopteri > Cypriniformes > Cyprinidae > Schizopygopsis > Schizopygopsis pylzovi. Next base: position 1,005,602 of record CM049818.1, on the reverse strand, counting down.
TCTCGTAGAGACGAGAACGTGATTCTCGCAAAGACGAGTACGTCATTCCAGCCGCGACATTCAACTTGAACTCCCTTTGGGACGTGAGGTTTGATATCCTTCTCATCATACCCAGCTGCTGTGGTAAGTATATTCTTTGTTGCCTTTTAGAAGTTGAGGGAAATATTGTTTACACCATATAGACACATTTGTAGTACGGGTCGGAATACCCATTTTTGAAACCGGAACCGAAAAACCCGGTGGTATTAAGAATTAGACGAGAAACAACATGTCTTTTCAGGGAAACCACAGCAGCAGAGGAGATCAGGAGATAATGGAAGTTTTAGGAATACAATTACAAAAAATCCTTGTTCGGTTAAGCGACAAGGGATTCAATTTGAAGTGGAACAACAACGAAATAATATCCTGGTATTCTGCCGAGGGTGCAAAACTAAAATCAAAATCAAAATACAAGAAAATTCCCGCTGCAATTGTTTATTTGCTTCGTCGTAACGACCTCGCGACCATGACCGAGAACGAAAAAACAATAACAAATATCAAAGAAATCGAACGAGTGCGATCTGACGAATTACAAAAGTTAAGAAAGCAAGTCGAAATGTTTGCATACGAGCAACAGGGGTGGGCTAGACAACGCGAAGAAACGGCTACAAAAATTGATCAAGTTCAAGGGAAACTAATTACATATAGTAATTACATATCTGCGCTCGAAGACTGTTGCGACAAAACAGGTTTTCCAGTTGCCGCAGTTAAACAAGCAGCACTGGATGAAACCGAGTTAGAGGCGCAAACTGAAAGCGAAGATGATGAGACTGCGTTAGCGTGTAACAATAGGCCACGCAGAGAAACTCGTAACCGAGCTCTCGTGAGTCTGTGGCCAGAAAAAACAGAGCCTGCGAAGCCCAATAAAGACCCGAACCAAATCAAACGACTCGCCAAAAAAGGCAGTTAAAATCGCAGTGTTAAAAAACCATGAAAAATGCGGATGATGATATCACAACAATCAGCCGCCCGTTAACATGCGAAGAATGCTCTAGGCATAAACAAGTCGTAGGAATTATGCCGAGAAAAGGGCCTTTTCAACCCTACTGGGAAGCATTGATGCTACAGGCTAATGTCTACAAACTAGAGATTAGAGACGTATGGCAAGTAGCCCTCCTCACTATCCCTGAGGAGCTCAGACCGAAACTAAACACAGAAATGAAATCCGGCAACATAATGAACAGAGTAAATGACGAAACCGACGAAGGGATTTATGAACGTCTAAAACAGGCATTATTAGACATGAGGGGACCGTCACATGCAGACTGGAGCAAAATATTAGAAATCAAACAAGCAGGTAATGAGTCATTTGAAACGTACGCTGAACGGTTATGGGTAACATCCAGAGAGCACTCAGGCCTTGAAAATGCAGACCGCAACCATGACGCATTACTGCAGCTTGTTAAAAACAATGCCGGCATCCCCGTTCAAAAAGCGTTATCAAATGGCGTCGACCCAGCCGAAAACACGTTCAGAGCAATAGTAGACTGGGGTTCAAGAATAGAAAACAGATGGCGATTAAAACCCCGCAGCGTTGCGTCCGCACAATGGCTAACAGAAGGGAATAGCACAGATAAATTTAGCCAAAGATCTCCAAACAAAATGATATGCCATTATTGCAGAAGGACTAACCATGTAATGCGAGATTGTAAAAAAAGAGAAAAAGATTTAAAAGAACAAGCGAAGAATTACCAAACAACGCCCTCTAGCGACGACTCTGAGCTGTTGAAACAATTCGTAAACTTCATGAATGAGTTTAAAAAACAAAACGGCCAAAATGGCGCGGCCCACAACGCGAGCGTAACGACTGAAAATTACCATCACCAATAGGGATACGTGGCCTCCATTGCCATAGGGAGCATAATTAAGAGTGGAAACCGAATAAAAATAAGGGCTAATTTAGGAGGCCAGTTAGCCAACATACTTATTGATTCGGGCGCAGCGTGCTCCTGTACAGACATTCCACTACCTTTAACCAACGAAACGATTCCGATCCAAGGCATCGGCGATACGATAATGATTGCGACAAAAACACAGCCAGTTCAACTTGATTTAGGCGTGACAGTATTGGAAGAATCCCTCTGGTATTTACCTAACAACAGTGAAGGGACTGTGCTGGGAATGGACATAATGCAAAAGTATGGCTTTGGAATTCACTGTTTTGAAAAGCAAATTGAGCTGAAAACAGAAAAAACAGTAAATAAGTGCCTACCAAAAAAAATAACGAGCGGTATGTCCATATCCACCCCAGATCCTATTCAACAGATGGAAAACAAACAGGAGATTAGAGCACGCGATTCCTCACTCTCCGTCGTTAAAGTGCGTGCGCACATCATCAAAAATCCAGATAAAAACGAGAAAGACAACAACATCGCAGATCAATTAGCCAAATTAGCAGCACAAAAGGGAAATGAATGGAAGCCTGACAGACTGGTTGTTCCTGCCGTGAGTGCGATTCAAACTATTCCTATTGACTTGAAACAGTACCAACAAGAACTGTGGAGTTCTGATGGAGAGCTGACACCGCACCTGCAGCAGGACCAACTAGTCAAGGTCACTGAAGGCATGATTTTAAGAGACGATAAATGCATTGTTCCAGAAGCCCTCCAGAAACCAGTGATAAAGTTGTACCACGACTATGCACACGTATCAGCTCCAAAAACACAACAGCTGATCCAAAAAAACTCCTGGTGGCCACAAATGGCATCAGACATTCAAAGATGGTGTGACACATGCATCGTATGTGCCACCATTAACCAAGGCAAGCCTGGCCGTACAAAACTGTGTAGACCAGAGCCACCCAAGGGACCTTGGGAGTTACTCCAATTGGATTTCATAGGCCCACTACCTAGTGCCAAAGAGGGGTATCGTTATTGCCTTGTGATAATTGACAAATTTTCCAAATGGGTCGAAGCAATCCCCACCCGCAATAACAGTGCAAACACAGTGGCACGAGTAGTAGCGAACCAAATCCTCCCACTCTGGGGAGCACCAATCCAAATTGAATCTGACCAGGGCACACACTTCACAGGTCAGGTGATGAAACAAATATGCCAGATGCTGAACATCAAACAAAGGTTTCACATACCATATCGACCGCAAAGCTCAGGCATGGTGGAACGTGCCAACCACACAATAAAAGCTGCCCTGAAACAACAGCAACCAGACTTAACGAATGATACACAATTCAACCCAACCTCTGAGGTAAAATTCTCAGAAGGAGACATGGTAATGGTACGGGTCTTTGTGAAGCAAGGTGCATTCACACCCCGATGGCATGGCCCACATGAAGTTAAAGCTATATGCAACAGCTGTGTGGCCACAACTGTGAAGGGGAAACTGCGATGGTACCACATGTCTCAGTGCAAATCATTCAAAAGTACTCAGAATAAATAAATGTCACTGTCTTCTCCTCTTGCCTTCCAGGTCGACTGCAGCGATCCCATGGAGGCCAGATGAAAGGAAAGTGTCTGGGCCCACGTGCATCAGACTGGGCCAAAGGATTTCACTCACACACAACCTGAAATGTGGAAGGTGGGTGTGGAAATACTCCAAGGGGCCATCCACACAAAAAATCACAGTCGCACCAAAAGAGACAATTACATGGCCTCCCGGATTAGCACCGGATCCAAATTGCACACCACAAATTTGTTGTAGTTCAGTTAACACCCACCCACCTACAAGAAACATTTCAGGACACACTCGAGCACCAAAATACATGCACAACCTCACCGCCTGGTATCAACTTAAAATAGATCCAGGTGACACAATAGGCAACATGTACACACTACACGAAAACAAAAACAATGGCATAGACCCAAAATTGTGCTACTATGTTAAAAATTTGGAACCTGCAACATATAGGTGCGCACATACAGAAACACATAATGACACACATATGAGATTCACCGAACTAATGTACGATCTCACGTCGTACACACCTAACGAGCCAAAACCAAAAACTTTTGTCTGGACCAACCGAAAGGAAGGAATGTATTGTGTCGGGGAATGTTCGCATAGCATAGACAATTTCACCAATCCACACAACTGTTCATGGACTGTTAAGTACTGTTTTAATTTGACCACCTGTGGATACACTAAACCCAAAAAGTGTCCAGAATTGCACTCAATTCCTCCTGGTGGACTGATTAGAGGAAACATCAACAAGACTTTATTACATGATGTAAATTTGGTAATGACACATGTAACTTATAACATTTCCAATATACTCTCTGCCTATACAAAGCATTGTAATACTAATGATGAGTCGTATGCATGGCTACAGTCACGAATCGATGATTTAATTTCTGATTACAAAGACAGACTTGCCGCCCAAATTCCACCTGCTCGCTCAAAACGAGACCTGCTCAGCAGTATAGCCGGCCTGTTCGGATCAATTAATTCAGCAGCCAACACTTATAAAATAACCAAACAATCTCAATTCTCCACATGGTTGACAGATCAAATGGCCACTGGTTTCCAACACATCACCAATAGCAATGATAATATTATCAAAGCGGTTCGTTCCGAGGCGCAGGCGCTTCTAACGATCAGCCACACATTGTTCAATCAGACCCGTACCATCGAACGTGACTTAGCCTGCAG
>CM049818.1:993458-995958 GCA_027422435.1 Schizopygopsis pylzovi | reverse complement strand
CTCAGATTCCGAATTATCAAATATTGTCCGATCATAACAAACCATACATCAATGGAAATATTATTTATTCAGCTTTCAGATGATGCATAAATCTCAATTGTGAAAAATGTACCCTTATGACTACTTTTGTGGTTCAGGGTCACATAATATATAATTTTTTGTATAATGCAGTGTTCCTCGATTGCTAACACACTAATAACTGATTCATTTGTCACAATTTTCCAAACCATTCATACAGTCCTCAAAACAAAGACACATTTCTCCTGTTTTCACACACGCTCCAATTAACTCTGCTAAACTCTAAACACACACGGCATCATTTTGCACAGATTTAACCATGTTCTCATTCAGAAAACACAAACTCACTATATAACTACCTCAAGCATCACAATATGAACATAAACAGAACACATTTATCCATGTGTGAACATTCAGTAGCACAACTGAAGACACACGGGTCAGGATCTCAGGATGATATGAACAAGTGATTATGTGTTTTGAGAAATGAATCCTGATAGTGGGAGACAAAGAGGAATAGGAGGGGGAAATAAAAATGAACGGGATGAGGTCAAAGGTCATTTGTTCCTGATGAAATATAAAGCATTATAGTTGAGCATGTTCTTTTGCATGGACTGAACATGAGGGAATGTGGCCTATAGGCTCATCTACAGGTTTCAGTCCTACTGACACATGCAATATAACTACAGTACACAGCAGTAGTGCTTCAGATGAGAGAACTTTCATTATTACATGTACAGTAAACACTGAACACCCTCAAACGCATTACTGTTGAGTTGATTTGTAGCCAAGTATAGTCCTTACATGTGCTGTAGTTGTGCAGAACTGAGACACGACTGTCTAGAGGAGGTATTTGTGTCAGAAGACCAAAAAACTGCTATAGTGTAACAAATAAGGACACTAACAATACTGTAATGCAATTTGGCTGAGGATGCTGACTGAATTAATTAATTAATTAATGTATTACAAAAGGAGGTTTTTGTAACAGTGTTTTGAAAAATACTGACAGTATATTTCAGTGTCTGTATATTCAGTTGCTTGGTCTTTGAACTTTTCTCTTCGAGTGCTTTTCATGTAATGAAAGTAAACTTTTCTTAAAGTGTATTGCTGAACTTTACTGTATCTGCACTCCTTTATTTGTGCCGTATACTGTAACAGTGACTAGCAAAAGGATTCCTGTTTCCCAAAAGCAGGTTTTTGTATCAGTGTTTTCTCACTAGTGTTGTCTAGACAGAGAAGTATTCTGAGTATTTCACAGGTTCGTGTGTCATCTGAGGCCAAAGATTGAGTCTGACTAAATTATTTATCGAGTTCGTTTGCCCGTATAATCATTAGGTAATAGAGTAAACTTATTTGGCTTGCTGTCCACTGATGAGGGGCTCGATGAAGGTACCTAAGAAGAAGGTGGAGATTGGGGAGGTGGAGGTTAAGGTACCTAAGAAGAAGGTAGAGATTGGGGAGGTGGAGAGCAAGGTACCTAAGAAGAAGGTGGAGATTGGGGAGGTGGAGAGCAAGGTACCTAAGAAGAAGGTGGAGATTGGGGAGGTGGAGGGCAAGGTACCTAAGAAGAAGGTGTAGATTGGGGAGGTGGAGGGCAAGGTACCTAAGAAGGTGGAGATTGGGGAGGTGAAGGGCAAGGTACCTAAGGAGGTGGAGATTGGGGAGGTGGAGGGCAAGGTACCTAAGAAGAAGGTGGAGATTGGGGAGGTGGAGGGCAAGGTACCTAAGAAGAAGGTGTAGATTGGGGAGGTAGAGGGCAAGGTACCTAAGAAGAAGGTGAAGATTGGGGAGGTGGAGGGCAAGGTGCCTAAGAAGAAGGTGGAGATTTGGGAAGTGGAGGGCAAGGTACCTAAGAAGAAGGTGGAGATTGGAGAGGTGGAGGGCAAGGTGCCTAAGAAGAAGGTGGAGATTGAAGAAGGTGGAGGGCAAGGTGCCTAAGAAGAAGGTGGAGATCTGGGGAGAGTGGAGAGGCAAGGTACCTTAGAAGAAGGTGGAGATTGGGGAGGTGGAGGGCAAGGTGCACCAAGAAGAAGGTGGAGATTGGTGAAGGTGGAGGGCAAGGTACCTAAGAAGAAGGTGTAAATTGGGGAGGTGGAGGCAAGGTACCTAAGAAGGAGGTGGAGATTGAGGAAGTGGAGGGCAAGGTGCCTAAGAAGGAGGTGGAGATTGAGGAAGGTGGAGGGCAAGGTGCCTAAGAAGAAGGTGGAGATTGGGGAGGTGGAGGGCAAGGTGCCTAAGAAGAAGGTGGAGATTGGGGAGGTGGAGGACAAGGTAACTAAGAAGAAGGTGTAGATTGGGGAGGTGGAGGACAAGGTAACTAAGAAGAAGGTGGAGATTGGGGAGGTGGAGGACAAGGTAACTAAGAAGAAGGTGGAGATTGGGGAGGTGGAGGGCAAGGTGCCTAAGAAGAAGGTGGAGATTGGGGAGGTGGAGGGCAAGGTACCTAAGAAGAAGGTGTAGATTGGGGAGGTGGAGGGCAAGG
>CM049818.1:970958-988458 GCA_027422435.1 Schizopygopsis pylzovi | reverse complement strand
ACTTTCTATATTTTTGTAACACTACAGATCCTGAATCTCCATCTTCTGTAATGTTGAGAGTTTCTATAAGCATACACAGTTTGTCAAATATGTTATGCAACAGAAAGTTGAATCTATGATCTTTCTCCTGTAGGCGGGTCTCCAGATGTGTGTGGCTGCTGATTGGAGGAGGCTGTACTGGTGGGTGGTCCTCCAGTGGGTAGTGGGCGTGGCTTTATCAGCGCCCTGCGCTCAGCGCTGCGACTGTTTGCCAAAGCTCCTGATAGCGAACTGTTCATCAAGAAAACTGTCTTCCGTTCCCGTGGGCATTCCTGACAACACCCTGTCGCTTAACTTAACCAGCAACCTCTTAAAGACTCTATCAAGGCGGCAGTTCTCCGGCCTGATGCAGTTACGTGAGCTGGACCTCAGCGATAACGCACTAACAGCGATCGAAGTCGAAGCCTTCGCTGGTTTGCGGAATCTCATCGTGCTGAATCTATCCCGCAACCATATAAAGATCATCCCGGTCGGAGCCTTCTCCGGCCTCCGCGCCGTTCAGTTCCTGGACGTCAGCCGGAACGAGATCTTGGTGCTCCTGGACGATATGTTCGGCGAGATGCCATCTCTCCAGAAGCTGGAAACCAGCGAGAACGATCTGGTGTTTATCTCAAACCGCGCTTTTGACGGTCTTTCCGACCTTCAGGAGCTGAATCTGGATCGATGCAACCTGACGTCGGTGCCGATCGAAGCGTTTTCGCGGCTCTCCGGAATCGTCCGGCTGCGTTTGTGCCGACTCGGACTCATGACACTCCCCAACAACTCCTTCCGCCAGCTGGGACGTTTGCGCGATCTCGAAGTTTCCCGTTGTCCTTGGTTGGACTCGTTAGCCGCTAACAGCCTGTTTGGACTCAATCTCACGTCGTTAACGCTCAGCCACTGCAATCTGAGCGCCATACCGTATTCTCCACTGCATCATCTCGTCTACTTGCGATACTTGGATTTATCATACAACCCAATTAATATTATCCTTTCCAACCTTCTTGGGGATTTGCTACGACTTCAAGAGCTGCATCTAGTCGCTACAGGGCTTCTACGAATAGAGCCTGGTGCTTTTCGCAACCTTGCGTTTTTCCGGTTCCTCGACGTGTCGGAGAACCGTCTGGCGACGCTGGAGGTGTCTGCATTCCATTCGGTCGCTGTTTTAGAGGTTCTTGGATTGGGTGGGAACCCGTTGGCGTGCGATTGCCGGCTTCTTTGGGCGATGCGTAGACGCCCGTGGCTTCGCTTCGAAGCACGCTCGCCGACTTGCACAACACCGGTGCAGGTGCAAGGCCGGACGTTTGCCGACTTTACGGAGGCTGAGATTCCTAGGTTGTTTACATGCAGGCAAGCTCGCATTCTGACTCGGAAGCCGCAGGATGTTCGGACGGACGAAGGACATACGGTTTTATTCTTCTGTGCTGCAGACGGAGATCCAGCGCCATCGATTATTTGGCTGAATCCCAAACGCTCAGTTCTTACCAGCTCGGGCCGGATTCGCACGCTCGCTAACGGAACCCTGGAAGTGCGCTACGCGCAAGTACAAGATAGCGGGTATTACCTGTGCATCGCTTCGAACGCGGCCGGGAACGACAGCGTCTCGGTGAGCCTGCGGGTGCGAGGGTTTCCAGCATACGCTCGCAACCGCTCCGGCTCGTTCTTTCTGGAAGGATGGAGCTTTGCGTCCGGGCAAGCGGCGGTCAACGGATCGCAGCCGTTTCCGTTCGATGTGAAGACGCTGGTGATCGCGGTGACCATGGGGTTCCTGTCGTTCCTGAGCTCGGTGGCCGTCTGCTTCGTCTTCATGTTTTTCTGGAGTCAGAGCAAAGGGCAGATCAAGCACACGGCGACTATTGACTTCGTGCCGCGCAGCGCGGCGGCAGCGTCCGGAGGCGGACGGACGTCAGTGGAGACCGGCAGGTTCACCATGAAGCTGATCTGAAAACTTGACAACATGAGATGTTTGAGGTGCTACTAGATATCCAGTTTCCCATAAGCTTAAACATAAGGATAAGATGCATGAAGCTCTTTGTCTGAATGTCGTTCACTGCACAAAATTGCTTTTCGGCTGTATTTTTGTCTTGTTTTCTCATACAAATATTTTTAAAGGGGTCATCGGATGCAAAATTTACTTTCAAGTTATTTGAGCATAAATGTGTGTTGGAAGTGTGTGTACACATCCATCCTATAATGATAAAAATCCACCCGTTGTTGTTTTTTAAATCCTCTTTCTCAAATCAGGCTGTTCTGAGAGTCCTGTCAGAATGATGTAGTTCTGTAGAGGCCCCTCCCACGAGAGTTGATTGACAGGTCCATCTTACCTTAGCCCCGCCCCCATTGACTGAGCTGAGAGCTGTCCTCCGGTGCAGGCAAGACAAGAACGTCTCAGATTAAGCGATTGAAGTGTTTAGTTATTGGAAGTAATGATGAATAAATCAGTCGTCATTTACCCCTGACATCTGAGCCGCTGAAGACACAGAGGATTAACGTTACTTTCACTTTGAATTGAATACGCCGATCCCCGATCTACATGAATGCATCTATGTTCATTCGTGATCCATATTCATCTACAGAAGAAATGAGTATAAATGTTTATATGAATCTATGCTAATTGCCTTTCCTAATAACATGCTAGTTAGCCAGTTTAGTACTGCTCGTCACTCCACGGAAGAGAGGGGCGGAGTCAGCAGAGCTCATTAGCATTTAAAGCAACATGGACTAAAACGGCTTGATGAAAACAGAGCTGATTCTGACAGGGTAAAGGTGTTTATTACATGACCATTGAGAAATTTTAACAAAAGTATGTTATAGATTTTTAATTAAGACCCTAAAGAATCATATCAACTTGTGTAAAATTGGCATCCGATGACCTCTTTAAATTAAAGGGATAGTTCACCTAAAATGAAAACCACCCCATGCTTCACTCACCCTCAATAAATCCTAGGAGTATATGACTTTATTCTTTCAGAAGAATTCAATTAGTTATATTGAAAAATCTCTAGCTTCCGTTAACTATCGTACACATGTTCACAATTGAATGATGTTCTGGCGGATATCATAGGACATATGCGTAGCATTAGTTCCGGTTGAAAAGTGATAATAATAATAATAATGCCACCAGTGATGGATTAGAAGCACAAAACAAGGATTTTGTGAGAGAAATGTCGGAGGATTTCGATATAAGCCAAGGAGACTTCGCTTTCTTTGCTCCTGTAAACAAACGTTGTTTCTCGCGAGACTAGCATATCTCACTGGAGCTAACGCTACGCTGACGTTCTATTGTGAACACGTGTACAACAGTTAGCGGAAGCTAGAGATTACGGTTTATAAAGTTTCAATATGGATAGTTTTCTTACTAAAATGCATTGATTCTCCACTGGAGGCCATTATTTTCCCCCTGGAGGAACGTGTGAGGCACGCTTTATTAGATGGATGTGCTTTAATTGACTTATTTTAGACTGTTGAAAAATAAAAGCCATTTACTGCCATTATAAAGGTTGGAAGAGCCAGGACAATTTTTTACATAACTCCGATTGGAGAAAGTCATAGACACATAAGATGCCTTGAAGGTGAGTAAATCAAGTATATTTTCATTTTTGGGTGAACTAGCCCTTTAAGATGCATTTAGTGGAGATGCATAATGACGGAACTAATCTCGTTTTCTGAAGAAATTACGTAAAACAAGAACAAACATCTGCCATTGGGTTATTAAGAATAGACTATTTCAAAGGGTGAACTAGTTTATTTTTCAGATCTCGTTGGCGGATGTTTGGTCCTAATTTTAAAGGTATGTATGTAGTATTGACAGCTAGTGGTTGAAATGGGTACTGCAGTCCAAATTCATAATATTGGAGAGAGTTGTTTCCTCGCGTACTCTTTCTAAGACTCAATGCTCACACGGGTTGCCAGATTGAGCATGGAAGGTGACGAGCCTTAGACTGTAAGTTGAGTTGTTTTATCCGTGTTTTAATATTCGTCTGGTCACAGAGCTTTTTAGATGGATGCCGAGGCTCTTTCGAGGTCAGGGTATATTCTGGCAAACCGTTTGCCAACTACGTCTAGCAATCGGCAAAGCAAACTGTGGTACACCCCAATTACCAACACGCGATGGGTAACTCGCAAAGCACAATGTTATTTTCTGTTTTCCCAGCACGGTACCATAGAACGGCATAAAGCAAGAGGGTTAAGAAGTAAGAGGCGGGGCACCAGTTAAAAAATTTCAAAGTTAAAGTTCATGCAAACAGGTATTAATAGACAAGTTTTAGTCAAATATTGATTGTTTATAGCTGAATTATTAGAACGCAATTATATTTGGAACATTAGAATATAGCTATTAATCCAATAAAGAATTCAACGATATAAGATATAGTGGCATGACAACCCCATTCTTGTGTTATCTTAATAAAATATCGAATTTCTAATATATTTAAGTGCACACCACCAGTGTAATGTAATTGTACAGTCCATAGATTTAAACCTAATAGTGGTTCTCAAACTGGTGATCATGAGCCACACTTGACATGTTATGAACTATATAATTTTTCATAAGCCTATCATCAGATAAATAAGACTTCGACCAACAGAATATCAATGCATAGCGCATTATATTGTATTATTTCATTAATGTTTTTTAAGTTTTAAATAGTTTTGTTTCATTAATTTTCTGTGGGAGGAGGCACGTGTGTGTGTGTGTGTGTGTGTGTGTGGAGGGGGGGAGGGGGGGAAGGGGGGGTCTGTTTACCACCAGTAGCCAACAGCAAGTTCTTTACTTACATACATTTATAAGCAAAACTTTTTCAAGACGCTTTTTTGACTGTCAATATAGTTTTAATAACAGCATGTGATTTGTTCCAATTGTGTCCGTGCTTTTCTGGTCCATGTTGACTATACTGAAAGTTATCAGACATAAAGTTATACAAAAATTACATATTTTTTAAGTTTTTGTCTTTTCCTCACTCAGAGTTGCTCTCAGATCCATAGAAGACTCCTACGCAGAAGCTTTAAGAATACGAAACATTTGCACTAGATGGTAGGCATAGGCTACAGTGTGTATGGTTACTGTTTTAGAATATAGTAATGTAAAATGACATGTAAAAATAAATTTTAAAAGTTCTTTAAATCGGATAAATAAGTGAATATACATTTACAAACATATGCCAACGTATTGTAAATGTCTAGGTCATTTGTGGTCAAATGGACAAAATGTAATTTATAGAATCATTTAAGAAATAATGCAGTCCAAGGGCTGTATGGTCATAATAAACAATGGTATAGCTATTATTTCAGTCAAATGCTTTACCAAAGTATTGACGTAAAACGACCTCTAAGCGGCGTACTGGCGCTATCGCACGTCAAATGGATGTAATGTGATGCAAGGCGGTTATTTTTGCTTAAATTGTCGCGGTTTCTTGTCGCGGTCCTGCAGCAAGTTAAAGATGTCTTTGGCTTTGGGAACAACAACCTATACACTCAGAAGGGGCAGTTTGTCTGCAGTACTTCGAGAGGATGACATTACAGTGCTTGGCAAGAATTTTTAAGGTTTGTTCTCGTTAAACTGTTTTAATCTTTGATATTAAACAGACACCCCCCCCCCCCCTCCCCCCGGAATTCTCCGGGCTCAAAATTTTGTTTGTCCAGTCCTCATAGAAAAAGTAATAATTTTCGAATATTTTAAGTGTAAAATTACGGTGACGTAATACTGCCCACACATAATATTTTTTCCACTCAATTATGTCGTTATAACGAGATCTTTTCTCGTTAAAACAAGCTCTTTTCTCGTTAAAACGCCATATTTTCTCTTAATAACGAGATCTTTTCTCGTTAAAACGCCATATTTTCTCGTAATAACGAAATCTTTTCTCGTTAAAACGACATATTTTCTCGTAATAACGAGAGATCTTTTCTCGTTAAAACGACATATTTTCTCGTAATAATGAGATCTTTTCTCGTTAAAACGACACATTTTCTCGTTATAACGAGATCTTTTCTCGTTAAAACGACATATTTTCTCGTAATAACGAGATCTTTTCTCGTTAAAACGACATCTTTTCTCTTAAAACAACATATTTTCTCGTTAAAACGACATCTTTTCTCGTTATGTGTCGTTATAATAGATATATGGTAGAGCTGAGGTGAGCGAGTGTCCGCGCTGCTCAGTCTGACATAAAGGAGGATCTGCACGCTGCTGAATTGAAATACACTGTTTTAAATGTATTTAATGTAATGGTTTTAATTATAGCAGCATGTTTATTAGGATTAAAGTCCAATACAACATTATCCAATAACAGCACTCAGACCCATGACTTGTTTAGGCTATATATGATCAGATCAAAACAGTTATTTTTGAATAATTGACTCTGGGCTTGGAATATTTATTTATTTGAATGACTGAAGTTTGATTGAACAACAAATCGAAATATGAACAAAGATAAATAAAGAGATTTTCTCTTAGGTTAATAATAATAATAATTATTATTATTATTTCGTTCTGTTTAAAAACGGGCAAACAAATTAAGCTAGATTTTTCGTAGGCCTATTTTTGTTCGTGGGTAAACAAATGAGCTGTTTTAATATTTGTTTCACATGTTTGGGCGGCCTTGATATACTTTAGTCTGATTATATATTAATTATGTATTAATGATTTAATATTATTAAATGATCTTTAGCTGAATCATCGCATCACGTTCTTCTTATGGGTTAAATTGCAGGCTTTGCTTTACTGAAGGAACAGTCTTCGCTGCGCTGGGTGTGAGCACTGAACACAATAGTACAGATGAAAAGACTGTAGTATCTCTTGCTGGATTTAGGCTATATGAATTAAATAAACACAAACTTGTTTTCGATTGTTTTATTTAAGTAGACCTTTAGACATAAGGCGCGCCAGAAAGCGCACGCTGTTATTTTACAAAAGCAATTCGTAACATTTTGTTCTTATTGTGGAAGTATATAAAATTGCTTTCCTCGGTTATCACAATTTAAGGGATCGCGTCGGTGTCGCCGAATTGAGAAGAACAGTGGTGTGCTTTAAATGAGATAAAGCAACATCCAGACTGTATGAATCGTTATTGTGACTAATTTGCAGAGCGGTACATAGATGAACTCTTATTCTGCGTGATGGGATAGACAGTAAAGACAAGCTGAGTTAAAACATAGACTTTTTTAGGGGCCGTCCTCGGTTCACAGCAACCCGGGACTATCAGAGATGGATAAAACTGTTTTTATTAACATTAAACATTTAATTTAATATTTGTATATTATTAGTATTATTAGGTTATGTTAACTTGTTAGGGCTATAGGCCTATTTCTATTTCATATAATATAATATTTTATTACTTTCCCATTTAAATTCGTGTATCGCTTTACCTAATTAACGTTTTGTACCAGAGCATGTGAGCGAAGCGGTTCAATATTCCGCTGTGTGTGTGTGTGCTCCGCTCAGTCGTTCACGGCCAAATCAAACGCTCCGCTAATGTTCCGCTTACGCTCAGGTGAACCAAATCCCGCTCAGATCACGCTCTCACATTAAATGTCTCCAGTAACGTTAGGCCTATTTATTTTTTCCTGTTTATAGTGAAATTATTGAATAAATGTCTCAATTAAACAGTTATGTTTCAGGGTGAATTTGTTTTAATAGGGATGTTCATTAACGGTTAACCGACTCATAAGAATTTTGACCGATTACAATCAGTTAAACGGTTTAAAGTCACTTATTTATTTATTTTTAGTAATTTATTAAAATATGTTAAAAGGTTTGCTGCATGGTTAAAATAAGCTAGTTTTTTAGAGAGAGCGAGAGAGAGAAAAAACAAGTCGCATTTTATTATTTAATTCTGAACATTTTTTGTAAAATAAGACAAAAAATAGAATGCAGCTTTCTGCCGTCTGCTTTAATTTCGCGCAGCACAATAATGAAAAAAACTCTGCATACTCTAAAAAACACTGGGTTAAAAACAACCCAATTTGGGCTGGATACATATAGGACAGAACACATTTGGGGTTAATTTGACACTGTCAATCATCAGATCCTCCTGTCCACCCTCTCATCACTGGATATCACTGGGATTCCACTTCGCTGGTTTGAATCCTATCTCACTGGTCGGTCTTTCAGGGTGGCCTGGGGAGGGGAGGTATCCAAAGCACATAAATTGGTCACTGGGGTTCCCCAGGGATCGGTTCTTGGACCCCTCCTCTTCTCCACATACACTACATCACTGGCTCCCATCATACAGGCACATGGCTTCTCCTACCACTTCTATGCTGATGACACACAGCTCTATCTCTCATTTCGACCAGATCATCCAACGGTAGCTGCACGGATCTCAGGCTGCCTGGCGGACATCTCGGCATGGATGAAAGAAAACCATCTACAGCTCAACCTGGCAAAGACTGAGCTTCTTGTCTTCCCTGCAACTCCAACTCTACAGCATGATTTCACGATTCAGTAAGGTTCATCAACAATTACCCCATCAGCTTCGGTCAGAAATCTTGGTGTAATCTTCGATGACCAGCTGACCTTCAAAGAGCACATTGCAAAGACTGCTCGATCTTGCAGGTTTGCACTTCACAACATCAGAAAGATCAGGCCCTTTCTGACAGAGCATGCTGCACAACTTCTTGTCCAGGCCCTTGTCATTTCTAGACTGGACTACTGCAATGCTCTTCTAGCTGGACTTCCATCAAACACAATCAAACCTCTACAAATGATTCAGAATGCAGCAGCAGGACTGGTCTTCAACGAGCCCAAGAGAGCCCATGTTACACCTCTCTTTGTCTCCTTGCACTGGCTACCAGTTGCAGCTCGCATCCAGTTCAAGACACTGATGCTTGCATATAGAACAATCACAGGCTCAGCACCCACCTACTTCCACTCACTATTACGAATCTACATCCCCTCCAGAAGCCTGAGATCTGCTAGTGAGCGACGCCTCGTGGTACCATCACAGAGAGGCTCAAAATCACTCTCCAGAACATTCTCTTTCACCGTTCCTGGCCGGTGGAATGATCTTCCCACCCCCATCCGGAATACTGGATCCCTGTCAATTTTCAAGCAACAACTGAAAACTCATCTCTTTCAACTCTACTTGTCTATATAAAAAAAAAAAAAAAAAAAAAAAAACTCTTTCACTTTTTCAAAATCTTCATCTTTCTCTTTATCTTTCTCTCCTTCCCTTGCTAGCTTGTACTTATTTGAACAATGCCTGAGACTTGGTGTTATTGGCACTTCCTCTGTATGTTTGCCTCTTCAAGATTAATCGCTTTATGTACTCCCCAATTGTAAGTCGTTTTGGATAAAAGCGTCTGCTAAATGACTAAATGTAAATGTAAATGTAATTTTACCCAGTAAATCGGGTTGTTTATTTAACCCATCATAAATGGTTGATTTAACCCAGCTAATGGGTTTATTCGTTTCTATTATAATATTAGCTTTTTTTTACTTTATGCATGAAATAATATTTACAGATTAATTTAAATCCTCTAAACTTTTGTAAAATACTCCAGAACCACTGGTTTACGTGATAAATTCCTTTATTTCTAATTTGCTTGCTTTTATGTAAGCTTTACACATTGCCCTATTTAATCTCGTTTAACAAACATTAGAAGTAAAGATTAAACATTAAACCGATGTAATTCACAAGTAAATGGACCACTCTGTAATTGTGTTTCCACCGTAACGGCTCTGGCTCTGCACCGAGCTAGAGTCGTGTTCGGCGGGGACTGATCACGGATCACCGCCGCTCTGCGCTTCACTCATGGACGAAATGAACTGCGATTGCCTTCATAACCTGCTCAACAACAAACAGAAAACAGCTCTGAGGACATGTTTTAACATCCAAAGTATTTGTGTTCTGTATCTTTATAAATACATCGTTTATTTTAAGCAAAGCATCAGATTCTTCATCAAGCAATAAAACCGACTCAACGCGAGCGACGTTTGTTTATTGATTCACACCCTGCGCCTGTATGTTGCTCTGCATACATTTGAACGATATTCTGCACAGAAACAATTTTATAAATAAAATAAAATGTACACAAACTACCCAAACACTGGAAAAATAACAAATAAATTACCCAAAAGGCTCATCTCAGCATTTGGGTTAAAAAAAAATAATCCAGGACTTTTTTTTAGAGTACACTGTTAGACTTTGCTGTAATTTTACAGTTACTTACTGTAAATAAGTCCAGTAAAATACCATATATATGATTTACGGTTAACTACTGTAATACACACTGCATTATAGGTATTTTTTATTAAGTTTACAGTAATTTACTGTATATGTGAATTTGCAGTATTTTACTGTTTACACAAAAGCAGTAGTGCTACTGTAAATGAAGAAGACAGGTTTCTCGAATGTGCTGCGGACATTTTAATAGGCCTAAAACATTACATTTACATTTAGTCATTTAGCAGACACTTTTATCCAAAGCGACTTACAAATGAGGACAATGGAAGCAATCAACAAAAGAGCAATGATATACAAGAGCTATGACAAGTCTCAGTTAGCTTTAGGCAGTACACATAACAAGGTTTTTTTTATATAATAAATTAAAAGAAAACCGATAGAGCAGAAAAAGAATAGAGCAAGCTAGTGTTAAAGGCATTTTTTGCTTTTGTTAATTGTATGATAAACAAAAAGAAAACAGAATACAAAGAGATTAGAAATGCTACTGTTAGTTTTTTTAAAGCATAGAATTAGAATAGAGATTGCTAGAGTTAGAGGGTCAAATAAAGATAGAAGAGATGTGTTTTAATCCGATTCTTGAATTAGATCCAATTCGATTTCAATTGATTCTTGAAAACATCAAGACAATATGCACATATAGGCCTATTAAAATGTCATATGATAATGTTTTATAGTTTATAATCTTGTTCGAAAAAAAATCATGAATCTGCATTCATTTTTCTCATTTTAAAATTAATTTAAAAAACATCACACACACACATTCTATTAGTATTTTAACGAAATAATAATAAACAATAATAATAATAATAAATCCACAATTGGGTTCCCACCGTTTTTCAAAATAGGCTATCGGAAAAAAATACAGACTGGTATAATTTTATTTTATTATTATTTTTGTAATGTCATGGTAATACACAAGTGGTGATACAAATGTAATTTGTAAATTATTAAAAACAAAAAAATATATATACATATAAACTTTACTTACACATCACAACATTTAAACTGTTACTCGCGTGCAAAGCCCGCGCAACAACCTGGCAGAGGTTATATAAACTGAGGTTTGTGTCCAGAGCGCGCATAACGGACGTCCCTTATGAATGGATCGCCAGACGCCAGCTGCAGATTTTCCTGAGGTAAGTAGGCTACTTTTATTTATGTTTACAAACTTTCAACAAATTTATTGTATTAGTTGTTTTTTGATCGTAAAGCATTACCAATATCAATTCAATAAAAATATATGAAGAAAGTAAATAATAAAATCGAATTATTGGCTATGACAAACAGGACTGTTCGTTTTCCTCAAAAACTGCTGCTTTATGAAACCCATTAAATTGTCATACAGTTGACTTACTGCCTTTTCCAGTAGACGTACCGACTGTAATATTGACACGAATAATGGTTTTCCGTCTTTTTTACGGCCAGTTATGGTGTAGGCCTATTTTACTCGTCAATTAAATGAATAACGTTACCGTTAAATGCGTCTCAAAGGCTCTCTCTCGTGCGCTCTTAACCCCTTGCGCGCACGCTCTCTCTCGTGCGCTCGTAACCCCTTGCTCGCGCTCTCTCTCTCTCTCTCTCTCTCTCTCTCTCTCTCTCTCTCTCTCTCTCTCTCTCTCTCTCTCTCTCTCTTTTCAGGGAACACACACAAGTTCAAGTTGCTTTACTGGCATTACATTTTAATTAAAGTATTGCCAAAGCATTTTAAGTATGTGTAAAATACAGAATATATTTACACCACCAAAGTAATAAAGGAGATAATAAATGAGTACAAAATAAGAGAGAGAAAAAACAGCAGACAGTATCTCTAACATATACATTACTTATAGCAATTCCAATTAAATGTAATTTCATGAAAAATTACAAATCATTATATAATTAAGAATCGTTCTTTATTATGGCTTCTTATTTGTTTATAGAAGGAAGGTCTATTTAAATTTTCACAGTACCAGTAATTCAATTGTACATGCTGTTGTATGCTAAATATTCTCTTCTATATTTTTTTTCAGTGTTGACTGTCATCTGATTGTGTAAGTGATAAATTTAGCAGTCAGCCTAGATCTGTGATTTATCATGGTGATAGTCAATAATCACTGATAAAAATTATGTTTATTCTTTCTCTCTCTCTTTTATGTCAGTAGGCAGGCACTACACCCTAAAGATTATTTTAAGGGCCACACCACTGAGCATCTTTGGCTTTGTAAGTATATGTTTTGACTTACTATCAGATACAATATTTGACATTTTATTAACTGCATGTTATGCAACAAATAGAGTCATCAGAAATGTATTGTAAAGACATTAAAGTAAATGATCAAAAAACAAAAAAATAATCAAATATCCCACATCTGTGATTTTCCATGTTCATAACATACAGATTAGTAAATAGTCATTGATGTAAAAGTTTCACACAAACATATACAACATCTCTCGCATGTTCAGTGAAGTTTCCTCTTTTCCTCTCTTTTGCTTTTGTGTCCGCAGGCACTACCTACGAACCCAAAGGCTCTTTTAAGGGCCACACCAGAAAACAGAGAGAGAGAGAGAGAGTAAGGAATAGTTGGAGAAACGGACAAAGGTGGACCAACACATCCACAACACGTCGCAAAGCCACCAGGAAAAAATTTAACACAAAAACAGAGCACATGCAAGTATGTACAGATGCAAGTATTGCAGCTTGTGTTTTTCAGATTTACAGTTACAATGTTACTAAAAGCAACAAAAACACTTTTACTTAGTGTACCTTTAACGTCATTGTACATTCAGGTAATTAATGGTGTTTTCTGACAAGGATGTGCAAAAAATGTATACTATTTAAACAGAAACAATACTGGCAATAACTGCTGTTGCACAAGTTGTTACCTAAGTTGTTACATAAAGTATAACATAACGAGATAAACTAATTTCTCCCTCATTTTCCCTCTGTTTTGTTTCAGATCAGTCATCAGTGTTTTACCCGTATGGTGGCCAGCCAACTGGGATGCTTTGTTCATGTTTTTTGTTTAGATATTGTCATGATTTGTTGTTATGAATTCAGTTATATAGCCATCAGTGGCTTACCAGCATGGAGGCCAGCCAACTGGGACGCTTTACATGTTTGTTTGTTTTTTTGTTGTTGTTTTCTTTTGTTAATGTATTGTTAACACATTGTTATTATTTAAATGATATAAATTCAGTTCTATATATGATTTGTTATGAATTTAGTCCTATATATAAATATATGTATATATATATATATATATATATTTGTAATGTTGCATCACAATGATTAAATAAATAAGTAAATAAAATAAATGTAATTGACAGTGACAGTGAATAAAAATATACTGCTGTACATTGACTCAAGTTACTTCTTTGGAATTTATTAAATTCAATAGCATTCATGTAAAATATTCAAAATAAAGATATTGTATAATAAATATTGTAAAATTGCTGTAGCAATATACTGTAAAACTAAGTTGCGGTAAGGGCATCATACTGCAAAATGAAACTGCGGTAAGGGCATCATACTGTAAAACACATTTACAGTTAAAGTACTGTAAAGGGACAGTTACAGTAACTTACTGGCAATAGTGCTGCCAGTAAGTTACCGCAAAAATACAATAAAAAGTCTAACAGTGTAGGCTGCTTGTTGCACAGTATTTCTTTTATTTTCTTAAATTATTATTTAAGTCAAAATATATTTTTAGTATAGGCCTATTTATTCGTTATAATATTTAACGACTAGCTTTATTATGTTGTTCTCTGCTTGCAGAAGTGCTGCAGGTGGGTGATATGATCATGTAAATCACTGTGTGCACATGCAGTTTTATTTTATGTACTTTATGTAATATTAGCCTATTCGTGATAAACTTGAATGCTGTGTACATCGCGTGCCATTGCCTACAGACCGGTAGCCTATGGTCAATATAATAATTAATTATGTAGTAATTTCTTTAATAATTCATAAAGGTCAAGTAGGTTTGTTTATGCATTAAATGAGAAATGGATGTTGTTCCCTCAACATAGCGAGGCCACGACATGAGGAGGCCTTTACCGTTATTGTTCATATTTCGATTTGTTGTTCAATCAAACTTCAGTCATTCAAATAAATAAATATTCCAAGCCCAGAGTCAATTATTCAAAAATAACTGTTTTGATCTGATCATATATAGCCTAAACAAGTCATGGGTCTGAGTGCTGTTATTGGATAATGTTGTATTGGACTTTAATCCTAATAAACATGCTGCTATAATTAAAACCATTACATTAAATACATTTAAAACAGTGTATTTCAATTCAGCAGCGTGCAGATCCTCGTTTATGTCAGACTGAGCAGCGCGGACACTCGCTCACCTCAGCTCTACCATATATCTATTATAACGACACATAACGAGAAAAGATGTCGTTTTAACGAGAAAAGATGTCGTTTTAACGAGAAAAGATCTCGTTATTACGAGAAAATATGTTGTTTTAACGAGAAAAGATCTCTTTATTACGAGAAAATATGTCGTTTTAAAGAGAAAAGATCTCGTTATTACGAGAAAATATGTCGTTTTAACGAGAAAAGATCTCGTTATTACGAGAAAATATGGCGTTTTAACGAGAAAAGATCTCGTTTTAACGAGAAAAGATCTCGTTTTAAAGAGAAAAGATCTCGTTATAAGACATAATTGAGTGGAAAAAATATTATGTGTGGGCAGTATTACGTCACCGTAATTTTACACTTAAAATATTCGAAAATTATTACTTTTTCTATGAGGACTGGACAAACAAAATTTTGAGCCCGGAGAATTCCGGGGGGGGGGGGGGGGGTGTCTTTTTAATATCAAAGATTAAAACAGTTTAACGAGAACAAACCTTAAAAATTCTTGCCAAGCACTGTAATGTCATCCTCTCGAAGTACTGCAGACAAACTGCCCCTTCTGAGTGTATAGGTTGTTGTTCCCAAAGCCAAAGACATCTTTAACTTGCTGCAGGACCGCGACAAGAAACTGCGACAATTTAAGCAAAAATAACCGCCTTGCATCACATTACATCCATTTGACGTGCGATAGCGCCAGTACGCCGCTTAGAGGTCGTTTTACGTCAATACTTTGGTAAAGCATTTGACTGAAATAATAGCTATACCATTGTTTATTATGACCATACAGCCCTTGGACTGCATTATTTCTTAAATGATTCTATAAATTACATTTTGACCATTTGACCACAAATGACCTAGACATTTACAATACGTTGGCATATGTTTGTAAATGTATATTCACTTATTTATCCGATTTAAAGAACTTTTAAAATTTATTTTTACATGTCATTTTACATTACTATATTCTAAAACAGTAACCATACACACTGTAGCCTATGCCTACCATCTAGTGCAAATGTTTCGTATTCTTAAAGCTTCTGCGTAGGAGTCTTCTATGGATCTGAGAGCAACTCTGAGTGAGGAAAAAATATGTAATTTTTGTATAACTTTATGTCTGATAACTTTCAGTATAGTCAACATGGACCAGAAAAGCACGGACACAATTGGAACAAATCACATGCTGTTATTAAAACTATATTGACAGTCAAAAAAGCGTCTTGAAAAAGTTTTGCTTATAAATGTATGTAAGTAAAGAACTTGCTGTTGGCTACTGGTGGTAAACAGACCCCCCCGCCCCCTCCACACACACACACACACACACACACACACGTGCCTCCTCCCACAGAAAATGAATGAAACAAAACTATTTAAAACTTAAAAAACATTAATGAAATAATACAACATAATGCGCTATGCATTGATATTCTGTTGGTCGAAGTCTTATTTATCTGATGATAGGCTTATGAAAAATTATATAGTTCATAACATGTCAAGTGTGGCTCATGATCACCAGTTTGAGAACCACTATTAGGTTTAAATCTATGGACTGTACAATTACATTACACTGGTGGTGTGCACTTAAATATATTAGAAATTCGATATTTTATTAAGATAACACAAGAATGGGGTTGTCATGCCACTATATCTTATATCGTTGAATTCTTTATTGGATTAATAGCTATATTCTAATGTTCCAAATATAATTGCGTTCTAATAATTCAGCTATAAACAATCAATATTTGACTAAAACTTGTCTATTAATACCTGTTTGCGTGAACTTTAACTTTGAAATTTTTTAACTGGTGCCCCGCCTCTTACTTCTTAACCCTCTTGCTTTATGCCGTTCTATGGTACCGTGCTGGGAAAACAGAAAATAACATTGTGCTTTGCGAGTTACCCATCGCGTGTTGGTAAATGGGGTGTACCACAGTTTGCTTTGCCGATTGCTAGACGTAGTTGGCAAACGGTTTGCCAGAATATACCCTGACCTTTCGATCTGGTAGAATCTGCAATCTTTGACCCAGTTCATTTGCTGGCTTCTATGGATCAAATACGCTGTGTTTTACACCAACTGGCAACCTGGAGTGTCGGAATCCTATTGGGTGAAGTGGCAGTGGGCGGAGTCACACAGACCAAAACAAAAACAGACATTCCGACACAGAACACACAATTCAAAGCAGAATAACCGGCTGCATGTGAAACAAGCATGTGAACTTTGCATGTCTCCTAAATATCTGCAAATGCATTATGGTATTTTTATGCTTTAGCAAAGTCAAAAAACTACGTACAGCACCTTTAACCCTCTGATCATTTCACGGGTCATTTTGATTTAAAAAAAGCTTGAATATTGTTTTGTAAAGGCTGTATATATTTTGGTGACTGATGGTGTTTCCATTGGTTTCCATGCAATTTACCAGAAATCTACATTTTGCAAAGTCTCAGGTAAAAAACACAACAGAAAACCTTTAGTGTAGCTTGTCAAAGACTAACATGTGAAATACAGCACACGAGTGCTTATGAAATCTAACACTTAAAGTTTAGTATAAATCATGCACTGTTTCTTCATGAATCTTTAGTGTTTTTATTGTGTTTTTTTGTTGTGAATTGCATGGAACCCAATGCGGTTAATAACACAGTCACACACTCACTTCATTGTGTTCAGTTTCAGAGAAATGAAGGCATCTTCTGTCCAGTAAATGTAAAATATTAATTTTTAGATTTAGATATTTGTGCTGGAAGACAAAACAAACCTACAGAGAAAGATCATGACCTCTAGATCCCATAGCATGAGGTTTAATGATGCTACATGATCATGTTCCTGTTGCTCACGTCTGAAGAACTCGCTTTAATTATTTAATTGAGTTTGGGATGTATTTAATTGTCATTTGGATGCCACCGTGATTTGAACACACAGGACATTCCTGATGATCAAGTTTGCAATAATTCAGGTTTG
>CM049818.1:960958-965958 GCA_027422435.1 Schizopygopsis pylzovi | reverse complement strand
GCCTGTGCGTGTGCGTGTGCGTGTGCGTGTGCGTGTGCGCGTGTGCGTGCATGTGTGTGTGTGTAGAGAGTGTTCAGGATGCCGTCGGGCAGCAGGTGAAGCTGTGTGTCCTTAAGAAAGTGAACCTGGAGGTCAAAGGTGACAAACTGGAGAACCGAATCCTGGTGAGTACAATGTGTTTCTATCACATTGCTGAAAATGTGTTCACTCTCAGTTCATCCGAGATTGGTATAAGTTTGTTTCCTCATCAGGTTTGTAGAAATGCATCACTGCATCAGTGAATGGGTGCCGTCAGAATGAGAGTCTGATATAAACATCACAATAATCCACAGTCCACCAGTTAACATCTGGAGAAGACAAAAGATGAAACAAATCCAGCATTAAGACATTTATAATACGAGTTCATAATCCATAATAACTCTTCCTCAGTGAAACGTGTTCTGGTCTGAATCAGGAGAGAAATCTGCAGCGTTTACTAAACAGCTCTAAACTAATGTGTGGCTGTATTTTGATGAGAGACGACAGCAGATGCACTTTATTACTGGAGAAGAGTTATTATGAATTGAGTTAAAAACGTCTTAATGATGTACTGGAGTGGTGTGGATTATTGTGATGTTTTTATCAGACTCTCATTCTGACGGCACCCATTCACTGATGCAGTGACACATTTCTACAAACCTGATGAAGAAACAAACAAATTTTAGGCGAACTATTCCTTTAATGATCTTAAAAAAACAGACTTTATTTACATCATGCAAAGCCTTGTTTTATTTTTGTTTCTTGTGATATTTGTGTGCTGGTCATGTTTTTGTGTGTCAGACAGACAGATTGAGGAAGGCTTGAGTGTGTGTCCGCGGCTCATGTATTTGTGCTGTGAGGTTTTGTCTTTAGTGAGTTACAGGGAGTGTTTGAGAAGTTCCTCATTGTAAAGTTCAGCTGTGGTATTTATACTTACCTCATTTTCCTGTCCTGACATGACAGAGTTCTGTTCCTCTAGGCATGAACACACACACACACACACACACACACACACACACACACACACACACACACACACACACACACACACACACACACACACAGAGACACACACACACAGAGACACACAGAGACACATACACAGACATAGACATACACAGACATAGACACACACACACACACCCACACACACAGAGACACACACACACACACACACACACACACACACACACACACACACACACACACACACACACACACACACACACACACACACACACACACACACACCCACCACATTCCAGGAGCTTCCACAAGATGTAGCCTGCAGTCCTGATGTTTGTCTTATCTTGAGCTTGGTAGCTGTTTTAAGTCATGACGGCTCATTATTCTCTAAATGGATCGCTTTACCTACAGTCACTACACTAATTATAATTCCGTAAAACCAACAATACATTGTTACAGCAATACATAATTACAACATTAATTCATATTGCATGAATATATTGTACTATCTTTATTGTCACCCTTTCTCTAAGTTTACTTCACTTCATGACAAACTATATATCTTTGGAAAGGTGCAAGACTCCAAAAATAGATATGTTACCACTGTTTTTTGTCACAAATTATGTAGGAGCAGTAATAGATTAATTTAAGACAAGACTGCACCTCAATCAAATCTACATCACCACATGTCACTATTATTTTTCCTATCACGATTTAGAAAGCATCAAAATATCATTTGAAAGCTTAAAATTCATACTTTGAAAACAGACATTGCATTCCCATGGAAATGGTACATCAAAATCATCTTACAAACTGTTTTGATTCATGAATGATAAAAATGTCACTTTCATGTCTGTGACTGAATAAAATAGGTGTGGCAGTTAAAGGGTTAAAGGGTAGCTTTATTGTTTAGTTCCTCTTCAGGAACTCGAGCTGCGTCCGGTAGACGCCTTGGGAACGTTTCTAGCATGAGCGGCTCTGAATATCGTGTGTAATCAGTCCAAATGATGGGCGAGACGTCACAGGCGGGGTGACGTAAAGACCAGCTGGTATAAAAGCACGTGCACGTTTTTCTCATTCAGAAAAAGCAATCTGTGTGTGTTGTCCAAACTTTCTGTTTTGTGAGTCTTATTTAGTGTTGTCTGTCCTGCCACTTTATGAGCTCCACATAGGTCGATTTTATATTTTTGCATAAAAAAATAACAAAGAAAGCAGTATGTCAAAGAGATATCTAATCATCGCTCTAAGAAAGAGCAACTCATGTTTTAGATCATGTGTTCCTCCCTGCGGACGCTACATGGTCCCAGGTGATACACATGATTTGTGCGTGGTCTTCTTGGGAGCGGAGCATGCATGGGAGCCGACTGTGTATACTCCGAACGTCAAACACCGTGTCCTAACTACACGCGATGCGACAGCGCAATGCGACAGAATCAATCAAATATCACAGCCAATCAGAAGAGTGTGTGGGCGGAGCCTCCCTGGAAGCGCACTGCTCTCGCAACGAAATGAGTATGTTTATAATCTAATTCATAAATATTAAACCTTTTTAACATTATTAAAAGTACATACTGAGTAACTGAGACCACCTTTGTCATGGAATATGCTTGTTGGTTCACAGTTTTAACGTACATCTTATTTACAAGATCTGAGGTAAACTATCGGTTGTTGGCTATAACGGTCATTTGCTGTGCCCCCGGAAGGCTCTTTTTGACACTGAAGGAGCCTTCACCAGCGTTCCCCGTGGTTCTGGTCCTGCTGCCGCCGGGGCGGGGTGGCGTCGACGCTTGTGGGGATTGCAATTGGATCTGATGGAGGGAATAGAGATGGGCCAGTCCCTATCTTCTTCCCCACGACCCCATCCATCAGATTTGGTGGCTGCTCCCCGGGATCGAAAGACAGCTCAGTCGTTAATTCCCAACGGGGCGCGGGCTCGGCACTTCGTCTTTCATCCTCCGAGGATCCTCTCGCACTCAGTATATTATAATATAATATATCAGTATATTTCAGTTCTTTCCGCCCAGAAATGTAGCGGAGCTGACATGCTCGCTACACTTTCGGGGGTCTCTAGAGCAGCCAGTTCGGCCGTCCCCTGCCGGTGCACCGTACACTGCTCTGATTACACCAGAGGCCAGTCTCGAGAGACTGGTTCCTTTAGTAGACCATTTAGCAGCATGGAAGCTACTACCAAATGTGTCACGATGGGTCCTGCAGACTGTAGAAAGAGGCTACAGAATCCAGTACGGTTCTCCACTGCCTCGATTGAACGGGGTTATTCCCACTCTGGTGGGCCCCGAGCATGCTCTGGTAATGGAACAAGTAGTAGACACTCTCTTGACGAAGGAGGCCATTGAGGTGGTCCCTCCTCACGAAAGAGAGTCCGGGTTCTACAGCTGGTACTTCATAGTTCCAAAGGATGGGGGGTTGCGTCCGATTTTAGATCTGCATCAGCTGAACCGCTTAGTCATGTGACTGAAGTTCAAGATGCTGACACTCAAACAGCCCGTGTCTCAGATCAGGTCCGAGGACTGGTTTGTCTGGATCGATCTAAAGGACGCATACTTCCATGTCTCCATCCTTCCCACTCGCAAGAAGTTCCTGAGGTTTGCTTTCGGGGGTAAAGCTTACTAGTTTCAGGTTCTTCCGTTTGGCCTAGCACTCTCACCCCGCACTTTCACGAAGAGTGTGGATGCTGCCTTAGCTCCGTTGTGGGTACAGGGCATCTATTCAATTACATCGACGATTGGTTGATTCTTGCTCAATCAGAGCAGATGGGGGTTCGGCATCGAGATCTCGCTCTTGCCCACATGAAAGTGCTGGGGTTAAGACTGAACGCCAAGAAAATTTAGCTTTCTCCGGCTCAGAGAACTACTTATCTGGGCGTGGTGTGGAATTCGCTCCCGATGCAGGCTTGTATGACCCCTGCTCGGATCGAGTCGCGAGGGTGAAAGAAGGCCGGGCACTCACTGTGAAGCAGTTTCAGAGACTACTGGTTCTGATGGCTGCTGCATCCAACGGGATACCTATTGGCCTGCTGTACATGAGACCCCTACAGTAGTGCCTCAAGACCAAGGGGCTTTCCCCAAGGGGATAACCGATTCGCATGATCAAGGTTACACGGCGATGCCTACATGCCTTAGACATGTGGAGGAAGCCTTGGTTCTTGTTTTTGGAAGCAGACTTTCTGTCGAGACAGGGGCCGAGGCCCGGGGAATGGATGCTTCACCCAGATGTGGTGAAGCAAATCTGGACAGTGTTTGGCTAGACTCAGGTGGACCTTCTTCGCTAATCAGGAGACAGCGCAATGTCCCTTCTGGTACTAGTTCATCCAGCTCCACTGGGGCTGGATGCTATGGTACAGACGTGGCCGAGG
The DNA here is from genome assembly GCA_027422435.1 of Schizopygopsis pylzovi. Lineage (NCBI taxonomy): Eukaryota > Metazoa > Chordata > Actinopteri > Cypriniformes > Cyprinidae > Schizopygopsis > Schizopygopsis pylzovi. Next base: position 961,601 of record CM049818.1, on the reverse strand, counting down.
CTTCATCTATACGCCTTTCCCCCAATCGCTCTGTTCCCAGGAGTTCTGGCGAGAGTGCGCCGGGACGAGGTCAGTCTACTTCTGGTAGCACCGTTCTGGCCAGGCCGAGTATGGTTCTCGGACCTGATTTCTCTCCTTGACGGCTCTCCATGGGAGATTCCTGTCAGGAGGGATCTCCTCTTAAAAGCGGGGGGGTATATCACACCCGCCTGGAGCTATGGAAGTTGTGGGTGTGGCCCCTGAGAGGGCACAGCTCATAGCTTCCGGTCTCTCAACCGGTCTCTCAACTCACTTTTAATTTCTAACCAATTTTAAAAACTTTAAAGTTAAGTTGATAAAGCTATTATTTGGAAGAAAATGGAAATAAGCTTCCATATTAAATGTATGCTATTATTTCGTTATTGTTTATTTCATTATTGTCATGCTCTAAATCTTCTCTGGTTTCTCCACAGGCTCTCGCTGCTCATCGAGTGTTTCTTCTGAGCGCACGAGTCCCTGCTAAAGTGAGTGTGTGTGTGTGAGAGAGAGTGAGTGAGTGAGTGTGGATCTATATTCTGAGTTCAGGATCTACATTCTTTCATCAGTATGTGGTTTTATCGTGTGTTTGTTTGTTCTGCAGGTGGATCAGTCCTTCAGTGTTTTT
>CM049818.1:930958-953458 GCA_027422435.1 Schizopygopsis pylzovi | reverse complement strand
ACACACACACACACACACACACACACACACACACACACACACACACACACACACACACACACACAGATTTGTTGTCAGCTGTTGTGTTGATTCAGGAGGATTGTGTGTTTGTGTCTCAGGACTGGACTCGGATCTGTCCACGCTGCTCGTGTGGCTCGGGAAGAACCGCTCCATCAAACACTTGTCCATCGGCAGGAACTTCAGCAACATCAAAACCAAGTGAGACTCTGCAGCTTTGATTCGGTTTAGAGGTCATGTGACCTTCATGTGATTCAGTTTAGAGGTCATGTGACCTTCATGTGACCTTCACAGATCAATAGAGCAAACAGGTTGCAGAATATACATGTACAGTTACATTTATATTTATAAGGCTGCGTTTATTTGATCAAAAATACACTAAAATCAGTGATACAATTTCAAATATCTGTTTTCTAAGTGAATATCTGATAAAAATATAATTTATTTCTTTGATCAAAGCTGTATACAAAGCACTAAAGTGTCACATGATCTTCAGAAATCATAATAATATGCTGATTGGCTGCTTAAGAAACATTTCTGATTATTATCAATGTTGAAAACAGTCGTGCTGCACAATATTTTTGTGGAAACCGTGATGCATTTTATTTTTCACGATTCACAGATGAATAGAAAGGTCAATTGAACAGCGTTTATTTGACATAGAAGTCTTCTATAACATTATAAATGTCTTTACATTCACTTTTGATGAATGAAAGGATTAGTGAATGACATACAGCCAAGTATGGTGACCCATACTCGAAATTCGTGCTCTACATTTAATCATCCATGTGCACACACACAGCAGCGAACACACAGCGTGAACACACACACACCGTGAACACACACACACCGTGAACACACACCCGGAGCAGTGGGCAGCCATTTATGCTGCGGCGCCCGGGGGGGCAGTTGGGGGTTCGGTGCCTTGCTCAAGGGCATCTCATCGTGGTATTGAATGTGGAGAGAGCGCTGGACATTAACTCCCCCCCACCTACTAATCCCTGCCGGACCGAGACTCGAACTCACAACCTTTCGATTATGAGTCCGAGTTTCTACCATTAGGCCACGACTTCCCCAGCTGCAGGTTAATTCACACGTCTTACATTCTGAATGTGTGTGTGTGTGTGTGTTTCTGTGCAGAAATCTCGGGCAGGTTCTGGTCTCTCTGGTCCACATGATTCAAGAAGAGGATTCTGTAAGTCTGTAAATCAGTCACGTTTGAGATACTGCACTCAGGGTAGGCTACGTTGTTTAACTCTGTGTGTGCGTGTGTGTGGTGTGTGTGTGTGTGCGTGTGTGTGCGTGTGTGTGCGTGTGTTGTGTGTGTGTGTGTGTGTGTGTGTGTGTGTGTGTGTGTGTGTGTGTGTGTGTGTGTGTGTAGCCGCTGGCCTCTCTGTCTCTGTCAGATTCAAGGCTGAAGGCGGATCTGTCAGTGGTTCTGAATGCGCTGGGAGGAAACAGCAGTCTGACCCATTTGGACATCAGCGGGAACAGCATGGGTGACTTTGGGGCGAAGATGCTGGCCAAAGCCCTGCAGATCAACACCAAACTCAGGTGCCGCACACACCGACCACAGGATCGTCTGGTACACACTTAAGTACAGAAATGTACAGCGTTCATTGTGTGTGTATTTCAGGACTTTGATCTGGGACCGTAACGGTGTCAGTGCTCAGGGCCTGCAAGATGTGGCTGCTGCGCTGGAGAAGTGTGTTTGAGCTCTTCTTTAGCTTCAGATTCAGTGTGTGTCTGATCATCAGGTTCAGTCATGTTTGTTGTTCTCACCTTCTGCAGGAATTACACCATCAGATTCATGCCGGTTCCCATTACAGACGCGGCGCAAGCTCTGAAGAACAACTCTGAGAAAACAGAAGATGCCCTGATGAAGGTCTGAACACAACTCAACACGAACATATACAGTCATGTTCAAAACATATAAACATATGCTCTAAATATGCACAAACACACTCTAAACATACAAAAACACTCTAAACATACTTAAACACGATCTAAACATGCTCAAATATACACAAACACACTCTAAATAAACACAAACACACTATAAACATACACAAACAAAATAAACACACAAACATGCTTCAAACATACTCAAACATGCTTTAAATATACTCAAACATACACAAACACATTCTAAGCATACTGAAACATATACACACACACACAACACACACACACACACACACACAACACACACACACAACACACTACACACACACACAACACACACACCACACACACACACACACACACTAAGCATACTCAAACATACACAAACATGCTCCAAGCATACTCAAACATAAACACACTCCAGAATATCAAACATACTCAAACATACATAAAACACTCTAAACATACTCAAACATACACACACACACACACACACACACACACACACACACACACACACTAAGCATACTCAAACATGCTCAAATATACTCAAACATAAACACACTCCAGACATACTCAAATACACTCTAAACGTACTCAAACTGATTCTGAAACATACACAAACTTTAAACATACTCAAACATGCTGTAACATACTCAAACATAAACACACTCCAGACATACTAAAAAACACTCTAAACGAGCTCAAACATACATAAAAAACACTCTAAACATACACAAACATGTTCTAAATTTACTCAAACATGCTATAAACATACACAAATATGTTCTAAACATACTCAAACATACTCAAACACACTCTAAAGAAACTCAAACATAAACAAACAGTTCAGACATACTCAAATACACTGTAAACATACACAAACATGCTCCAAACATACACAAACACACTCTAAATATACACAAACATGCTCTAAATGTACTCAAACACACTGGAAACATACACAAACATGCTCCAAGCATACTCAAATATACACAAAGATGATCCAAACATACTAATTCAAACATCAACAAACACACTTCAGACATACTCAAACACACTCTAAACGTACTCAAACTGATTCTGAAACATAAACAAACTCTAAGCTAAAGATACTCGAACACACTTTAAACTTACACAAACATGCTTTAAACATACTCAACACGCTCTAAACATACTCACACATGCTCTAAACTTACACAAACATGCTCCACAAATATACAAACATGCTCTGAACATTCTCAGGTATACACAAACACTCTCCAACCATGCACAAACATGACCAAACATGATTAAACACGCTCTAAAAATACACAAACTCCCAGAAGCTCTTTTTTCCTGTGATGTGCCTCCCATGATGCTTTGTGTGTGAGTGCAGATGGAGCAGTATCTTCTACGTAACCATGAGAGCAGGCGATATCTGCAGGATCAGGCGTTCAGAATGCAGCAGGGCCTCGTCACCAGCACAACACAACAGGTGACTGATCATATCTGCAGAGCAGGTGGCTGATGGGACGTACAGTATATCTACTCAGCATTCACCATAACTGAAAACACAGAGTGTTTATTATTAGATTGATAGGATCATATATCAGAGCATATATGCCTCTGTCAGTGGTGTGTTTATTTGTGTGTGTGTGTGTGTGCGTGTGTGTGTGCGGGGGTGCGTGCGTGTGTGTGTGCGTGTGTGCGTGTGATTGTGCAGGTGATGGGGCAGGTGTGTGTGCAGGTCCAGGATCAGCTGAACTCTCTGCGCTTCAGCACGAGTGACAGAGTTCAGCAGGACATGAAGGCGGCAGAGAACCTGATGAGAGACGCCAAGAACTCCACAACAGTGAGAGACGCACACACACACACACACACAAACACACACACACACACACACACACCATAAACGGCTGATGGGTTCATGTGATGCTGATATTATTACACAAACCCTGAAAAGATTAAAAACATGATGTGCTTCAGTTATTAATTGTTTTTCTGGTTGAAGACAGCCTCAGCGTGAGGTCTGCTCAAGTTCAGTTAGTCTCATGATTGTGTTGAACCAGCCTTCATAAGGGTTTAGATTGGAACGTAGGGCTGTAGTAATGAATACTCAAACACACTCTAAACATACTCAAACATGCTCAAACATTCACAAACACACTCTAAACATATTCAAACATGCTTTAACATACACAAACACGCTCCAAACATACTCAAACACTCTAAACATACTCAAACATATACAAACACGCTCCAAACATACACAAACACACTCTAAACATATTCAAACATGCTTTAACATACTCAAACATGCTTTAACATACACAAACACGCTCCAAACATACTCAAACACTCTAAACGTACTCAAACATATACAAACGCGCTCCAAACATACTCAAACACTCTAAACGTACTCAAACATACTCACACATGCTTAAACATACTTAAACACACTCTAAACATACTCATACATTCACAAACACACTCTAAACATACTCAAACATTCACAAACACACTCTAAACACACTCAAACATTCACAAACACACTCTAAACATATTCAAACATTCACAAAAATACTCCAAACATACTCACACATGCTTAAACATACTTAAACACACTCTAAACATAATCATACATTCACAAACACACTCTAAACATACTCAAACATTCACAAACACACTCTAAACACACTCAAACATTCACAAACACACTCTAAACATACTCAAACATGCACAAACACACTCTAAACATACTCAAACATGCTAACATACACACATCTTCTAAACATACATTCAAACACCTCCAAACATACTCAACACTCTAAACATACTCACACATGCTTAAACATACTTAAACACACTCTAAACATAATCATACATTCACAAACACACTCTAAACATATTCAAACATTCACAAAATACTCAAACACACTCTAAATGTACTCAAACATGCTTAATCATACACAAAACAAGCTCCAAACATTCTGAGGCATACTCAAACACACAAACACGCTCCAAACATACTCCAACATATACAAACACACTCTAAACATATTTAAACATGCACAAACATACTCAAAAATGCTTAAACATACACAAACATGCTAAAAACATCCTCAAACACTCTAAACGTACTCAAACATACTTAAACACACTCTAAACATACTCGAACATATACAAACATGCTCCAAACATACTCAAACACACTCTAAACGTACTCAAACATATACAAACACACTCCAAACATACTCAAACATATACAAACACACTCTAAACATATTCAAACAAGCTTTAACATACTCAAACATGCTTTAACATACACAAACACGCTCCAAACATACTCAAACACTCTAAACGTACTCAAACATATACAAACACGCTCCAAACATACTCAAACACTCTAAACATTTAAACATGCTTTAAACACAATACTCAAACATTACTACAAACACTGCTCCAAACATACTCAAACACTCTAAATGTACTCAAACATATACAAACACGCTCCAAACATACAACAAAAACACTCTAAACATATCAAACAGCTTACTCAAACATATACAAACACGCTCCAAACATACTCAAACACTCTAAACGTACTCAAACATATACAAACACGCTCCAAACATACTCAAACACTCTAAACGTACTCAAACATATACAAACATGCTCCAAACATACTCAAACACACTTTAAATGTACTCAAACATATACAAACACACTCCAAACATATACAAACACACTCTAAACATATTCAAACATGCTTTAACATACTCAAACATGCTTTAACATACACAAACACGCTCCAAACATACTCAAACACCCTAAACGTACTCAAACATGCTCCAAACATACTCAAACACACTCTAAATGTACTCAAACATGCTCCAAACATACTCAAATGTACACAAACAAGCTCTGCTCACGTTCAGTTTGTCTCATGGTTGTGTTGAGCCAGCACTTTATAAGTTATTAGAATGCAATGTAGGGCTATAGTAACTAGTTTTGTGTCTCTGTCTGTAGCTGCTGCGCAGTCTGTATCACCTGCGCTCAAGCGGGCGAGCGGCGGGCGGCAGTGACGGGTCAGCAGGTGTGTGTGTGCAACAGGTGCAGGAGAAACTGTGTTCAGTGGCAGGAGAGATCAGCGCGCTCATAGACCAGCAGCTGCAGGTACACACACACACACACACACACATATCTCTATCATATCTGACCGGCTGAGAAACACTCTGATGTGTGTGTGTGTGTGTTCAGGGTTTGCTGGTGTCCATGTTGGATACGGCTCAGAGCGTGTGTCCTCACATCATGCAGCAGGCGCGTATGCATGAAGATCTTCTGCGTGCCAGCGAGGGGAGGACGAGTGTGTCCAAAGCCTTCATCACCTCCACGCTGCTGGAGCAGTCGGCCATCGACATCATTAATAAGATCAGGTCAGCTACGGCTGCGCTCAAGCTTACAATAGTATTATGGGTAAACACAGGGATTCACAAATGTCAGATGAACTCCTTTAAGTCAATATTTTAGTCATTTAACAACACGTTCACATGTTCATGATTCAATGATGTCAGTTAATGGTGACATGTCATGATAGTTTGATTTTTAAAAATATTTTTCTATTTAATTTTTGCTATTTAATTTTTTGTTTTAACTTCACATTTTATGTTTCGCATTTTTTATTTGTAGTGTTTTATTTTTATTATTATTTTAAATCAGTTCTTTATTTAATAATTATTATTATTTTAAATGATTTATTTTGATTTTGCATTTTATGATTTAATTTTTAGTAATTTTCACTTAATTTTTGTATTTTTATTTTAAAATATATTTGTTTAATTTTGGATTTCATTATTTTTTTATTAGGTATTTTAAATTTGCATTTATTTTTTGTAAGTGTTTTGTTTGTTTTTATTTTCAAATATTTTAATTTGAACTGAATGGATCTTATATTAAATCTGTATTTGATTTGCTTTTTGATTTCATAGTAAGTCACTTATGGCTTCATGTTTTGATTTTAATTATTGTTTAATTTTGGATTTCAGTTTTTTTGTTATTATGGTGATTTTAAATTTGCATTAAATTTTTTGTAAGTGTTTTGTTGTGTGTTTTATTTTCAATAGTGTGTGTAATTTGACGTTGCTGCTTGATAATCCTAGATCTTATGTGCTTATTGTGTCACAAAGTCACTGTGAGTGTGCCAAACATGTGTGTGGTGTGTGTGTGTGTGTGTGGTGTGTGTGTGTGTATACGTGTGTGTGTGTGTGTGTTGTGTGTGTGTGTGTGTGTGTGTGTTTGTGGTGTGTGTGTGTGTGTGTGCATGTGTGTTGTGTGCTGTGCGTGAGGTGTGTAGTGTGTGTGTGTGTATAACGTGTGTGTGTGTGATTGTGTGTGTGTGTGTGTGTGTGTGTGTGTGTGTGTGTGTGTGTGCTGTGTGTGTGTGTGTGTGTGTCAGACGGGTCATCTGAGCAGGAGAGGACAGCATCTCGACTCACAGGAGACAGAAGTTATAGACGAGGTAGAAATACAGATAGTCAACATGACACAACAACCAGAACAACAACCACAGGTACACACACTCACACCGGGCAGAAACACACACTGTAAACAATACTTTCTATAGTTAGGGTTAGCAAATCCTGCACCAAATGTTTTTCAGAGCAAAAGAATCCAGAGATTCATGAGTGATTATAAGTCATCATTTACACGTCTCAAAGCCGTGTGACTTTCTTTCGCTTGTGGAAGACAAATGGAGTGTTTTTTACGATTTAATTTTTAGCAAGTGTTTGTTTTTTATTTAAAGTTTTTTATTTTAATTTGGCTTTTTTATGATATAATTAATTTTAAAGTAAAACAAATAAAAAGGCATAAAATCACAAAGAAATGCACAGTTAAAATACGTAATTTTAAGTAAAAAACAAACAAATTAATTAATATAAAACATGCATTTTAATTTATTTATTTTGATTAATTGTATTTGTTTTAATTTAAAACTAATGTTATTTATTAATTAATAAATGTATTTATTTGTTTGTTTTTATTTGACAAATTATTTTAATTAGCTATTTTATGCTTAAAGTAAAAATGAGCTATAACTCATGACCTTCGTTTTGGGAAACCCTAAACAATTACACATGCTGAAGATATTAACATGAGAATACATTTTTACTAAGATTGATTAAAATATGCATTTTAATTTAGCATTTTTATAATTTAATTTGAAGTGTTTTACTCCTGTGGAACAATATGATACTACTACAATATGATCGTGAGCACCATAAACAATACGTTTGTGCTGTATATATGTATATATGAATATTCATGAGCGTAATTAAGATCGCATCAGATGAATCCGTGTGTGTTTGTATCTCTAGCGAACACAGAAAGCCAAGAGGAAGAGCATTCACAGTCGGATGTTCAGACCCATGTCCACCGCATTCGGTATGTGTCCAGCACTTCGTCAGTTATAATTAGTGTTTGTGAATTACTGATGATTAACTGTGTGTGTCAGAGCTGGGCTTTGATCTGTGTAAGGCCTTAGAGGATGATCTGTGTCTGACTCCGCCCCCTCCACCACTGGAGGCGGGGCTACAGCAGCCTCGGCCAATGAGCTTCAGCGAGCTGCCCACAGAAGACACGCCCACTCTACAGCACATCACTAAATACAGGCCGCGGCGGACGAAGCAATCCAAACCCAGCAGAGCCGCTGTAAGACACGCATATCATATCTACTATTATAGATTATACTATTATAACTATATCTGATTAAAGTCATTGAAATGAAGCTGGATTACGCTGAAGTTTGCCATAAATGTATGTTTAAATACTTAAGTTACTAAAACTACAACTGAAACAAAAGTACAGTGAAATAGAAATATTGATGGAATAAATCATAAAAAATAATGCCAATAAAAGTGATCTAATACAATTGAATGAAAAAATGAAAATAAAAAAGCTAATTATAAATAATAAAACTGTTATAAAATATTAATAATACTAAAATAACACTCAAAATGTTGCTGCTTATTGAATATTGTTTCAGTTTTTACCGAGCAAAGAAATACACAAATTCAAAATAAAAACTTATTCAAAACATACTGTAATATTTAAATAATGCTAAAAATAACACTCAAAATATTGCATCTTATTATATCTCAGTTTTTACTGAGAAAGGACAAAAATTAAATGATAAATGGACATTTTAACAATAAAAGCTGTCAAAATAATAATAATATATAAATACTAAAAATAACACTCAAAAAAGTTGTATCTTATTATATTATATTTCAGTTTTTACTGAGAAAGGACAAAATAAATGACTTAAATTTGACATTTTAACAATAAAACTCATTGAAAATATTAATAAATACTGTTATAAAATATAAATAATACTAAAATAACACTCAAAATGTTGCATCTTATTATATCTCAGTATTTACAGAGCTAATTACTAAATAAATTAACTTAAATTAAAATGATAATGGACATTTTTACAATAAAAACTAAGTCAAAATAATAATTATAAAATCTGTAATTATATATAAATACAAAAAATAGCAGTCACACTGTTGCATCTTATTATCTCAGCTTTTTAATTAGCAAAGAATGGAATAAATGAGCTCCACAGATTGTTATTATGTCTATAGTATGTCTATATTTTTTATTTCTATATATTCTAGTGATCTGAATATTGACACTGTTGTCTTCAGTCGAGCTGATCATGGTTTTGTATCAGTTTATTAAAGAGAAGCTGCTTTGAATGCATCTGTGTTGTGTAAAGCGCTACTTTAGCGGCGGTTCATTGATCTCTGTTGTTTCTCAGAATCAGCCAATCAGCAGAGCCGCTGCACAGGAAGTGGATGGGAGGAGCTCTGAGGGTCAGCTGGACGAGGGTGTGCCGGAGTTCTTCTGCAGGAGGATCACTAACATCAGCGTGAGGTCAGATCTCACCGATCTGATTAAACATAGTCAAACATTTCAGATGTTAATCAGACTTATTCTGAATAACACGAGCGACAACACTCAGGAACTTATGCCTATGCTTTTAACAAAACACACCACAGGAACAAATTCAAACACTATGTGTGACACTGAAAGCATCATAAGGCAGAGCAGGTGTATTTGTAGAAATAGACAACAATACATTGTATGGGTCAAAATTATACATTTTTATTTTATGCCAAAAATCATTAGATATTAAGATCATGTTCTGTGTGTGTGTGTGTGTGTGTGTGTGTGTGTGTGTGTGTGTGTGTGTGTGTGTGTGTGTGTGTGTGTGTGTGTGTGTGTGTGTGTGGTGTCGTGTGTGTGTGTGTGTGTGTGTGTGTGTGTGTGTGTGTGTGTGTGTGTGTGTGTGTGTGTGTGTGTGTGTGTGTGTGTGTGTGTGTGTGTGTGTGTGTGTGTGAGTGTGTGAGTGTGTGTGAAGTTGTCTGACCTGTGTTAATTTTGTGTTGTAGTGTGTGTGTGTGTGTGTTTGACATGTAAGTGTGTGCTCATGTGTGTGTGTGGTGTGTAGAGAGTGTGTGTAAGATATTGTCCTATCACATAAATTGATTATGAATTTTGTTTAAAATAAGTAATCTGTCATAATAAGAACTGTAAAAATTGAACAAATTTAACAATATTCTAAATATTTAATTCTGAACAATTTCAGTCCAAATATTGAATCAAACTTCAAAACAACATTGAGTTCTTTCATGACATAATTAGATTAAACTTCAATTAAACAGTCATAATTAATGGTTCTTTTTTGATTAAATTAACTGAACAGCAGCAATGTTAATTAGGCTAACTGAAACATGTTCATGGTTTTCTCCATGTTTAAACTTAAATCGAAACCTGGTTTAATGAAACTGAGTTTTCTGTTGCTCAGTCTAGTATGAAAGATATAGTGCTATCCTGCAGTGAAGGATATTAGATCTGGAACTGGTTTTCTTTTGAACTCGGTTCTAATCTGAACATGGTAATGTACAGCTAGACACATGGTTTATTAGGTCTAATACTGTTACATGTGTTCTATCCGGAACTGTTCTACATCTGGAACTGGTTGATTAGAACCAGGTCTAATCTGGAACTGTGTTCTAATTGGAACTGGTTCTATACTGAACGTGGTTTTCGTGTGTCTAATCTGGAACTAGTTGATAGAGACAGTGCTTTCTGCAGTGGAAGGGTTCTTAGATCTGGAACTGGTTCTAATCCGGAACTGGTTCTAATCTGGAACTGGTTCTAATCTGGAACTGGTTCTAATCCGGAACTGGTTCTAATCTGGAACTGGTTCTAATCTGGAACTGGTTCTAATCTGGAACTGGTTCTAATCCGGAACTGGTTCTAATCTGGAACTGGTTCTAATCTGGAACTGGTTCTAATCCGGAACTGGTTCTCGATGCCCAGCTCTAGTCCTGACGCTTGTGCTCTCTGCAGGCCCAGAGACTTCTCCTGCAGCATCAAGCCCCACCCTTCTGCTGAAGCCACGCCCACCAGCCCCACGGCCCCTCCCCCTGTGTCTGCCATGGCCCCTGACCCCGCAGCGGCACCTGAGGTCAAAAGTCACGCGCAGGAGGGCGTCAAGCACAGCAGTCCGCTGACGGGGCGTCACATTGGAGCACAGATGCTGGGAAACGACATACTGGCCGAGATACGAGCCAAACAAGAGAAACGCCAGAAGGTGAGGGGAACAGTCTTTGAGTGTTTATTAGTGTCCTTGTGCATTACTGACACACTCTTGTCCTGTTTAATACAGTGCTAAAGCTGACTTGACTATATTTACTTCTAGTGTTTTTATTGTTGTATGTTGTAGATGGTTGATCTAATTCATTTGCTTGAATAAGCAGCAGGGTTATTATTGTTAACTAAAACTAAAAGAATGTCAATACTTGAAATAAAATAAACATTAACTGAAATAAAATATTATTTATTTTATACATTTATCTAATGATGATGATGATGATGATGATGTGTCACAGGCAGGTGTTTCTCCAGCCGCAGCAGCCAAAGCTAAAGCTCCCGATGAAGGTGTGTGTGTGTGTGTGTGTGTGTGTGTGTGTGTGTGTGTGTGAGTGTGTGAGTGTGGTCAGGTGTGTGTTGTGTGTGTCCAAAGATGGAATAAAAATTGTGTGTGTGGGTGTTGTGTGTGTGGTGTGTAGGAAACAGTGTGTAAGATGTGTGTGTTGTGTTGAAATGTAATTGGTGTGTGTGTGTGTGTTGTTTGAGAGAGATGAGAAAGAGAGAGTGTGGTGTGTAGAATTGTTTGTAGTTACTTAGTTTGTGAAAGTTTGGAAATGTGTGTGTGTGTGTGTGTGTGGTGTGTGTGGTGTGTGTGTGTGTGAGAGAGGTGTAAGAGTGTGTGTGTGTGTGTGTGTGTGTCTGATGACTGTGTTAATTTACTGTCATGTGACTCCAGCTGTGTTATGATTGTACTATCTGTTATTGAGCAGCACGAGATTATGGACACACAACCCCAGCAGCGCAGAAAGACACTCGAGACGAACCTGCAGCCAACAAACTCAAACACACACCTCAACACACTCCAGAACACACACCTGAACACACACCCACATCAGACTCCTGCCGTCTGTCCATCCAACCTAGCTCCTCTGACTCCATCAGTGAGTAAAACACACACACTCCACTCACACACTCACACGCACACACACACACACACTCACACACACACACACACACACACACACACACACACACACACTCACTCACTCACTCACTCACTCACTCACGCACGCACGCACGCACGCACGCACGCACGCACGCACGCACGCACGCACGCACGCACGCACGCACGCACGCACCACCACACTCACTCACTCACTCTCTCACACTCACGCACACACACGCACACACATCTCACTCCCTCTTCTTCATGTTGTCTGTTGTCCAGCTGCTCCTCCTCCTCCTCTGGCTCATATCCCAGAATCCCCTTCTCTGCCGGTCTCGCCCCTGTGCCCGTGGGTGCTGCTGTCCGTCACAGAGGGGGCGGAGCCGGGTCCTGTCACTCACAGCACAGAGGGCGGAGACTCGCCTCCCCGTGAGTTCATCATTTCCTCTCTACCGTCATGAAGTTGATTTCATATCATGTTTTTAATCAGGCAGCTGCTATTTACACTAAATGCTGACAAAACATGTATAACCTGAATGCACTGTAAGTCGCTTTGGATAAAAGCGTCTGCTAAATGCATAAAATGTAAATGTAAAATGTAAATGCAAATACCAATCAATTATATTTACACTATATTAAATTAGCAGGATTTTTTCTGCTGCAAATAGAGGCAATTATCTGCACTTCAGTATTGTATTACATTATAAAACAGCACCCAGTAAAAACATACTTAGTGTAAATTATAATTTTAATTCAAATTATTAAATGGATGCCACCCTATTGGTACAATAAAGCCCTCCCAACACCTACCCGATGCTTTATTTTCAACTTTTTGGTTATTTCCTTAATTTTTATTGAAACTAAATGTGATATGAGATTTGAAAAGGGAGAAAAAAGTTTGGCAAAAGGCGGGTTCGAACCATAGACTGTAAAAACATGGACGTAGTGTCCGTGACGTCACCCGTAGGTTTCTGAAGAGCATTTTTGAAGCTCAAAGTGGGCGGAGCGGGCCGTCGCCATCTTGGCTGCGCGTCGGATAATCGAAAATGGGCAAAAAGGCGGGATGTGGGTGGAGCTGGTTGCTGAAACCACGCCCACTAAGCGCGACAGTGGTGACGGCAGCAGAAATCCCCCTGTCACTCAAGTGGCCACGCCCTTAATTATGCAGAACTTTAAGGTTTAATATAATTTAAACGGATGAGTTATAAAAAAATTCACCCCCCTCACAGTTGTCATGAAAGACAAAATTAGCGATATAGACCAAAACCACTTTTTTGTACCAGGCTGTAAACATGTTTTTTTCTGCTGTAAAGTTGGGCATTTTAACATGAGGAGTCTACGGCACTGACTCTCTTTTGGAGCCAGCCTCCAGCGGCCAGTCGATGAATTACAGTTTTAGTCACGTCCGTGTTGGCTTCACGAGAGAGAGCGGGAGGTTGCCGCTTGGTTCGAACCCGGGTCGATCATGTCAAAAACATCACAGCACTCGCTTTACCATCTGCGCCACTGGAGCTGATGGCTCACAGACGTTTTGTATAGTGTTGACTCACTCGCCGCTGGTGGGCGGAGTTACTGTAAATAGACCGTTTGTTGTAGTTTGTTGTAGTTATTTTAGACTGCGTGTGTAATATATTGTCTCCGTCTGCAGCTCTGGAGTCTCCTTCTGAAGTCAGTGTGTTCGACACACACACGTCACACACACTGACGGTCACTCGCACCGTCTCCTGTGTCCGCTCCAGCACTGACCCCGAGGACGACGCCCCCGACCGCCAGCGCTCAAAGTCCCTCCCCTCCGCCGCTCCGGCCAATCACGTCTCCTGATCGCTTCTTCTTTTAGCATAAATCATTTCTAATTAAACCTGTATGTTAAGTACACAGCTTGTGAGCTAGATCAGTGCTTCTCAACCAGGGGGCCTCAAAAATTCCAAATTATTATAAACTAAAATGATACATGAAAAATTATATGCTAAAAAGCATCATTGAGAATATCGTTTTGATGATATTTTGTTTGTCATTTTTATTAGTTTTTGTTTATTAAAAATGTGTATATATTAGTGCTGTCAAATGATTAATCGCATCTAAAATAAAAGTGTTTGTTTACTTAATACATGAGTGTGTACTGTGTTTATTTATTATATTATATATATATATATGCAAACACATGCATGTATGTATTTAAGATAAATGTGTTATATATTAAATATATAATATAATAAGAATATGTATAAATATAAAAAAAATGTTTACTGTATGTGTGTGTGTTGTGTGTGTGTGTGTATATTCATAATAAATACACAGTATATATATATATATATATAATGTAAACAAAAACTTTTATTTGGGATATGATTAATCATTTGAAAGCACTAATATATATAATTTGTATGATTATTTTATTTTTGTTTCAGAAATGTTGCCTTGAAAACTAGATGAAATATAATAATAATAATATTTTTTACATTTGTAATAAAAAATGTAATTGTTATGACCCTAAATCATTTGTTCATTGTTTGCATTCTGCCCTCTTGTGTATGTTTGTTTCAGATGGGCGGTTCCTTGAGAGAATTTGTTGGAGGCTGTGATTGGTTCTCGTCCTCACCTGACCCAGATATCCCGGACGAGCCCCCAATTTCTGTATACGACCGCTAGGGGTCAGCCGTAAGCGTCTCAATACAGAGAGATGTTGAGTGCCAAGAACTTATTTACAAATAAGGGTTAGACCCGCCTTTAATAAATACATCTGTACGGATTATGATTATTATGAAAGAGATTTTGTTTTCTATATGTTTTATTTCGTTAAGTACTAATATAAAGCTTTTTATAGATATATTTATCATGTCTAAATTGATCAAACACGCTATCGTTAGCTACTTTAAAAAACAAAAATGTACATTTAACGAATAAAAAAATGCTCCAAATGTTTTTCTAAATTACCTTAATAAAATAACGAAACGAAATACAACCACTTTGCCATTTCATAGAAAACTGAAGTATTGTAATTGCTGTAACAGTAAGCTGTTTTGGGAGAAGGGACAAATAAAACACGGGCTCGGGTCGGACTCGGGTCGGTGACTCTGATAAGCTGTCGGACACGGGCCGGCTAGGGCCTGTGTTTTAGGCCCGTGCAGGGCTCTACAGAATCACACCGATGGCACAATCATGGCCTCTATTGAGTGTTTGGGGGCTCGTCCGGGATATCTGGGTCAGGTGAGGACGAGAACCAATCACAGCCTCCAACAAATTCTCTCAAGGAACCGCCCATCTGAAACAAACATACACAAGAGGGCAGAATGCAAACAATGAACAAATGGGTCATAACATAATTTTTTATGATTTTAGTTTACTGTATAATAAACCTGCTTTGAAGGTTTTAATTGTTTTAAGCATGCTTAATCATATTTAATAGCTTTTTAATTGAATATATCTTCCAGTTTCTGACAATAAGAAACTGTTAAAATACAGTAGAAAATCATTTTAATTAATAAAAGAGTTATTGCACTGAATGTATGTAAGTGTATGAACACGGTTGACAAGCTCTGACCTAGAGTTACGTTATGAAACTATCATAATAATGAATCAGAAATGTTAAAATCTTAATATAGCCCTTTGTTTATTATATACAAATATAAATCAGTATGTTGTTGTAATCCACCAAGAATATTTCTGCATTGCTTTTACCAGACTTTTCAGTTTTCATGTTTATGATTATTTGTTTGTGGACTTCGCTCAAAGTGAAAGTGTCGGTCCTGCGCCGTATGCATGTGATTTGATCAACAGATGTTGTGATCTGATTAATAATGCAGATGTCTATTCTCCGTGTATCTGATCTGAATAAACGCGGTCTGTGAGTCTAGCTGTGTGTGTTTGTGTGTTGTGTCCGGGGGTGTGTTAATGATGCAGCTGTGGATCGGACCGCAGTCATGGAGAGCGTCTTCAGAGGACTGAGCGCCGCTGTGTTCCTCAACACCTGGACACAGTTCAGCCGAGGTGAGTGTCCAGACGCCGCTCGAGACGCGCGCGTGAGCCGCTGCGCCGAGGTGAGTGTCCGGACGCCGCTCGAGACGCGCGTGTGAGCCGCTGCGCCGAGGTGAGTGTCCAGACGCCGCTCGAGACGCGCGTGTGAGCCGCTGCGCCGAGGTGAGTGTCCGGACGCCGCTCGAGACGCGCGTGTGAGCCGCTGCGCCGAGGTGAGTGTCCAGACGCCGCTCGAGACGCGCGTGTGAGCCGCTGCGCCGAGGTGAGTGTCCAGACGCCGCTCGAGACGCGCGTGTGAGCCGCTGCGCCGAGGTGAGTGTCCGGACGCCGCTCGAGACGCGTGTGAGCCGCTGCGCCGAGGTGAGTGTCCGGACGCCGCTCGAGACGCGCGTGTGAGCCGCTGCGCCGAGGTGAGTGTCCGGACGCCGCTCGAGACGCGCGCGTGAGCCGCTGCGCCGAGGTGAGTGTCCGGACGCCGCTCGAGACGCGCGTGTGAGCCGCTGCGCCGAGGTGAGTGTCCAGACGCCGCTCGAGACGCGCGCGTGAGCCGCTGCTGACCTCTGCTTCTGCTGCAGGTGACGGACTCGTGGAGCGCAGGAGACTGGACCAGTTCTTACGCCGCTTGCTGGAGACCGTGAGTAAACAGCTTCTCCAAGTCCTGATGTGTTCATGTTAACTAACGCTGACTGTCTTCGTCTTAAACACTGCAAGTGTTCACGATACAAACCGACAAACGACATTTTACCTCCAGGTCTTGTCTCAGTGTTTTGTGTGTGTGTGTGTGTGTGTTTGATTAATTATTCATTATATCAATATATATACACACTGCTGTTCAACAGCTGGTGGATTGTGTGTTTTTGGAAAGAAGTCTTTTCTGCTCATTTGATCACAAATACTATTAAATATGTGAAATTTTATTATGATTTAAAATGTGAATATGTTAAACTAATTTATTTCTGTATTTTCAGTAGTATTCAGTGTCACATGATCTTCATAGATCATAATAATATGCTGCTCAAGAGACATTTCTGATTATTATCATATAGTGATCGACCGATATTGATTTTTTATAACCGATACCAATTATTTGCATGTTTATGTACCCGATAACTGATATGCAGAACTGATATTTATTTACTGTTATAAAGAGTGAAGTACATTCGTCACTTTCAGTCGTCTTAACAACAACAAAACTGTCTTTCATGTTAAATTTAATCTTTAGATTACAACAATATTTTTTTGATAAAAAGCATCATCAGCAACACTGATATTAACAATAAGCAAAATAACGTTTTCAAATGGAGAAAATAAAGGACAGAAGTCATATCAACTTCATTTTAAACTACAGTTTTATGTTTATAATCTGTTTAATAGACTAAAGAGTGAAGAATAATTCACTGAATAATATTCTCTGGAATATTGAAATAAGCTATAACAAACAAAACATCGTATTTTATTGTATTTCTTAACTGTTTTATCAGAATTATTAAAATGTTTTTGTCTAAATTATGAAAACTGCTGACAGCGGTTTATGTATTTACACAGAACTATACTCAAACTGCGATCGCTTGTGGAGATAATAAATCATTAATTTAGATAGAGATGTATTTATTTAGATGTTTATTGGTGAAATAATGGTTCTATAGTAAATGTTAATATAGTTTAGCGTGTTTCAAACGAGTGAATCTTGTATAAAGTTACAGGAGCATCAACCGCGGAGTGAACAGCAATGTGAAAATATGAATATGAAAATATGAATATGAAAATATGAATATGAAAATATGAAAGCGGTTTCACGAGACTAAGATGAGCATATACAACAGAGAGAGATTAAATTCAGCGCTTTTATTTCCACTATGTGCTCATTCATTGCTGTATTATTTAATTCAGGCATTTATCGGTGAATCCGATATTACAAAACCGATATCAGATTATGGAAAAAATGCTTAAATATCGGGAAAAATATCGGTAAATCCATATATCGGTCGATCTCTAATTATCAATGTTGAAAACAACACAATATTTTTGTGGAAATTGTGATGCATTTTATTTTTCAGGATTCACAGATTAATAGAAAGTTCAAAAGAACAGCGTTTATAATAAATATAAATATTTTGTAGCATTATAAATGTCTTTATTGTTACTGTTACTTTTGATCGATTAAAGGCATCCTTTATGAATAAAAGTCTTACTTTCTTCAAACAATCTTAATGACACTAAACTTTTGAAGGACTTATGAATATGTAACATTGTTATTATGCTTAACTGAGTCTAAAATTAATTGAAATAAAAAAAACATGAAATAAAATAAAATATACAAAGCTAGTTTTTAAGAATTTCTCCTTTTTATTTAGTTTAACTTCATGCAATAAAATAATTAAAACTTTAATTATAATATAAAAACTATTTATATATATATATGCTGATCTAGAATATATGAAAGTTGCATTTTTTTTAAATAAGTTACAAAAAATAACTCTTTACAACATTCTATTTTTTTTCAGATTCACCTGAACGTGTATTTATGAAGAGATAATAACTTCATAACATTTTCAAAAATCATGTTTTTTATCATGTTATCGTGTTTTTTATTGTGTTGTTATTTTTGTTTTTTTGTTATTGTTTATTTTTTAACCTAGTCAAAAAAACAACAACTACAGTTTGATTAAGATTAACTGGATTTAACGATGAAAAAATATGATTTTTGAGAATTGTTAAAAACAGAGTTATCAGTTTTTGCAAATGAACTCCATATATAAATACATACATGCATACATACATATATATATATGTTAGTGCTGTAAAACGATTAATCACATCCAAAATAAAAGGTTTGTTTACATTATATATATGTATGTACTTTGTGTAGTTATTATGTATAAAAAAATACACACACATACATGTATATATTTCAGAAAAATATGCTATGTTTATATATTAAATATAATATAAATTATATGAATATAAATAATGTGCATGGTAATACATGCACATATTTTCTAAATATATACTGCATTTGTGTGTGTATTAATATATACAAAGTATATATTTTATGTAAACAAACAAATTTATTTTGGATGCAATTAATCGTGATTTATAATTTGACAGTGTAATATATACACAAACACATTGACTAAGACATTAACTAAAATGAACATGAGAACAGAAAATACACAAGTCTAAATGTTAAGAAAGTCTATGTTAATTGGTTAATCTCAGTGGTGCTGATGTAACGCGGTGTTGTTGTGTTTGTAGCGTGGCGTGTCGGAGCAGCAGCTGCAGGCGCTCAGAGAGACGCTCGTGTCCCGCTGTGACGTCACAGGAGACGGACGTCTGCAGATGGAGCAGGTACAGGATCGAACCCCGCTCCTCCTGTCATCACCGAGTTGTGTTGGGCTGCAGCTGATGTTGTGTCCGTCTGCTGCAGGTGGCGGCTGCGCTTCTGCCCGAGCAGGAGAACTTCCTGCTGCTGTTCCGCCGGGAGACGCCGCTGGACAACAGCGTGGAGTTCATGAGGGTCAGGGCGGAGCTCAGAGTGTGCTTCTCTCTCTGACCGTCACTCAGTTAAAGCTTGACTCTGTCTGTCTGCTCTCAGATCTGGCGCTGCTACGACACCGACAGCAGTGGATACATCTCTGCCGCCGAGCTGCAGGTGACGTCACTGTGTGTGTGTGTGTGTGTGTGTGTGTGTGTCTGTGTGTGTCTGTGTGTGTGTATGTGTGTGTGAGAGAGTGTGAGTGAGTGTGAGAGTGTGAGTGTGTGAGTGTGAGATGTGTGTGTGTGTTGTGTGTGAGAGTGTGTGTGTGTGTGTGTGTGTGTGTGTGTGTGTGTGAGTGTGTGTGTGTGTGTGAGTGTTTGTGTGTGAGAGTGTGTGTGTGTGTGTGTGTGGTGTGTGTGAGAGAGAGTGTAGTGTGTGTGAGTGTATGTGTGTGTGTGTGTGTGTGTGTGTGTGTGTGTGTGTGTGAGTGAGTGAGTGAGTGTGTGTGTGTGTGTGTGTGTGTGTGTGTGTGTGTGTGTGTGTGTGTGTGTGTGTGTGTGTGTGTGTGTGTGTACTCACTCTGTGGTCTCTGATACTCTGTCAGAGTTTCCTGCGGGATCTTTTCCATCAGCACAACAGACAGATCACTGCAGCCAAACTGGAGGAGTACACTGATACGATGGTAAACACACCGCTGTTGAAAATATGTTTCTCATATCAAATATGACACAGTAGGATGTATAGGGTTAAATTAATGTTATTGCAGTTAGTTGCCATTTTAAATTTGTTTTTTTTTAGTTTTTTATCTTATATTTATATTTTATTTTATATCAGCTTTTTTTTATTCATGAAAATAATTTTTATTGTTTCATTTGAACTTTTAGTAATTTTAATATGGCTACAAATATTTTTTAGTTGCCAAGGCAACATTTCTCATTTTCATTTTTTTGTCTAATATTTATATTTTATTTTAGCTTCATTTCAATTAATGAATTTGATTTAGTTTTTTTTTACTAATTTTGTGATTTTTCATTTCTATTATTTTTTTTATATTTTTAGATATTTAAATACATTTTTCTATTTTTTTAAGTTACATTAGTATTCATTTTATATCACTGATTTGCCAACATGTCTAATTTCTTAGACTAAAGTCTAAGTTTTTTTTATTTTAAAGGGGTCATGAACTGCATTGTTTATAATTGTATAATGTTCTCTTGAGGTTCACTTATAAT
Source organism: Schizopygopsis pylzovi (assembly GCA_027422435.1). Classification (NCBI taxonomy): domain Eukaryota; kingdom Metazoa; phylum Chordata; class Actinopteri; order Cypriniformes; family Cyprinidae; genus Schizopygopsis; species Schizopygopsis pylzovi. The sequence continues at coordinate 932,259 of CM049818.1, read as the reverse complement.
GTTAGTGTAATTTTCCATTTAAAAAAAAATGTAGAAGTGAGACTATTTTTCTATCCTGTTTTGAGCGTCTCTGCAGAAAGGTCTGTTTTTATAGGCGGGGCCAATCAAGACTTGGAAGTAAGTGCCCACTGCTATGATTGGCTAACAGTTTCGCTGTAAAATACAGATGGATGCTGCTGTGATGTACTCTGAAAACTATATGAGTCATATCAAACGGGCGGGGCTAAACAGGCAGAGCTGTAGAATCGGTGGGCGGGGCTAAACAGGCAGCGCTGTAGAATCGGTGGGAGGGGCTAAACAGGCAGCGCTGTAGAATCGGTGGGCGGGGCTAAACAGGCAGCGCTGTAGAATCGGTGGGAGGGGCTAAACAGGCAGCGCTGTAGAATCGGTGGGAGGGGCTAAACAGGCAGCGCTGTAGAATCGGTGGGCGGGGCTAAACAGGCAGCGCTGTAGAATCTGTGGGCGGGGCTAAACAGGCAGCGCTGTAGAATCGGTGGGCGGGGCTAAACAGGCAGCGATGTAGAATCGGTGGGAGGGGCTAAACAGGCAGCGCTGTAGAATCGGTGGGCGGGGCTAAACAGGCAGCGCTGTAGAATCGGTGGGAGGGGCTAAACAGGCAGCGATGTAGAATCGGTGGGAGGGGTTAAACAGGCAGCGCTGTAGAATCTGTTAGATGGGCTAAACAGGCAGCGCTGTAGAATCTGTGGGCGGGGCTAAACAGGCAGCGCTGTAGAATCTGTGGGCGGGGCTAAACAGGCAGCTGACTGTAGAATCGGTGGGCGGGGCTAAACAGGCAGCGCTGTAGAATCGGTGGGCGGGGCTAAACAGGCAGTGATGTAGAATCGGTGGGCAGGGGATAAACAGGCAGCGCTGTAGAATCGGTGGGCGGGGCTAAACAGGCAGCGCTGTAGAATCGGTGGGAGGGGATAAACAGGCAGCGCTGTAGAATCTGTGGGCGGGGCTAAACAGGCAGCGCTGTAGAATCTGTGGGCAGGGGATAAACAGGCAGCGCTGTAGAATCGTGTGGGGGGGCTAAACAGGCAGCGCTGTAGAATCGGTGGGCGGGGCTAAACAGGCAGTGATGTAGAATCGGTGGGCGGGGATAAACAGGCAGCGCTGTAGAATCGGTGGGCGGGGCTAAACAGGCAGCGCTGTAGAATCGCGTGGGCAGGGGCTAAACAGGACAGCGATGTAGAATCGGTGGGAGGGGTTAAACAGGCAGCGCTGTAGAATCTGTTAGATGGGCTAAACAGGCAGCGCTGTAGAATCTGTGGGCGGGGCTAAACAGGCAGCGCTGTAGA
>CM049818.1:913458-915958 GCA_027422435.1 Schizopygopsis pylzovi | reverse complement strand
GTTGTTATTCTGAGTGCACACAAATAAACGTAGTCTTTACAGATTCGAAAGATGTATTAGGCTACTTTTATCTGTATGACCAAGAATGACGGAGATGTAAGAGCAAGTGAGCGCACCGGAGCCTGTCCTGCAGCAAACGCGCTTCCACACAAACACTTCAATAGCGCACATTTCTCTAGGTTAACATCATATTGAGCGGCCATGTAAAGTTGCTACTACATACATCTTTCAGAGGAAAAGCCATATTTGAGGTTGATGAATGATAGGTGAGCGTTTGGATGTCCTGCCCGATTGTATTACCACATAGACCAGCCGTTAACAATCTGTCCATCACGGACTGCGAGCCTCTAGTTCGAAGACTCGTTCTCGCCCCCTACAGTGCAATTCGGCTAGGTATACATCCGCGCTAAAATATCAGGGTGAAAGTCATCATAGCTTGCGTAGTATAGACCCAGCTCCCAACCCAACTTTGAGAATAGATTAACGGCGATATTTTTTTTATCGCCGATAAGAGTCTCACGTTAACGCAGCACGTTAACGCCGATAACGGCCCACCACTAATTAATATATTATGTTTATATATAATTTTTTTTTGTATATAATATAATTATATACATGTTAATATTTTCAAAAATCCGGGTTCAGAGTCCAAAGCGCTGAAACACTTACTCATCATTTCCTAATTGTTATAATTGTTTTAAAGGCGTGTGACAATGTGATATGTGTGATAAACATCTTCCCAAATTCATAATGAGATATATCTGAGTAATATCTGCATACTGTTGTCAACAAACTGAAGCACTGAGATCTTCCTGCGTGTTTCCGCCAAAATAAAAGCCTCATTCATCAATGTTAATATTGTAATTTTACTCTTGTTCTGTAAAATAAAATAACAAGATAATGAAATAATTACCCTACAACAGCTGTATTAATAGATGTACTATAACATTCACCAATAGTGTTCAAATTGGGATATTTCCTAATGTTTTAAAAGACGTCTCTTCTGCTCAGCGAGGCTGTGTTTATTTGTACAGAAAAAATACACTAATTAAAAAAATGTCCAAAAAATATTATTTTAAGTTAAATTGTGCTTTGTTGGTATAATGTCTGATAGGATGTATACAAATGTATACAAATAAATTTAATTTATGCTATAGGGGGAAAAAATTGCAAAATAGGCCTACATGGGGGAGAAATATTTGAAAAAACGTGTTCGGTATTCAGTGTTTAATTTTGTTCGGCTTCGGCCAAGAATTCTCATTTCGGTGCATCCCTATATATCACCATATATATATATATAATATGCATGCATTGCATTCTGCACACTGATCCTCTTCCTCTGGTGTTGCAGGTATTCTGGTTTCCTGCGTGGTTCTGGTGCTGTCCCAGAAGTCCCTGTTCAAGTTCTACACACTGTTCGCTGCCGTTCTGCTGGGCGCGGCGTCGGTCCTCATCAACTACTACGGCACGACGCACATCGACTTCTACGGCGCGTATCACCGAGCGGCGCTGGGCTTGGGCCTTCTGCAGCTAATGCTAGGACTGGGATACATTTCGCTGCTGAACGTGTCGTCGCACTGCGCCGCGCTGCTAGTGCTGGACGTTATGCTCCCGCTGTGGGGACTGATGCTGGAGCTCCCGGCGCACGTGCGTCAGGTGCTAGCGCTAGCGTCGGGGGCGGTACTCGCGATGCACGCGATTGTTAATCTGCTTCGGAAGCTGAAGTGCTTCTACTACTCGTGCCGCTACGTCTATCTACTCTTACGCCATATGTACCGCATCTACGGCCTGCAGCTGGTGCTGGAGGACACTTGGAAGCGCATACGCTTCCCGGACATCCTCCGCGTTTTCTGGCTAACGCGCATGACGGCGCAAGCAGTCATTTTGGTGTACGTAGTTCGTGTGGTTCGCTCGGAAAGCGGGCTGCAGCTCGGCTGGGAGTTGTTTTGGGACTTGACAAGCAACTTGATTATCAGCGGATGCGATTCTATGCTCACCGTGTTGGGAATGAGCGCCGTTATATCGTCAATGGCGCATTACTTGGGACTTAGCATCCTAGCGTTCATCGGCTCAACCGAGGAGGAGGATAAGCGGCTGGGGTTTGTCGCGCCAGTGCTGTTCTTCATCCTCGCTTTGCAGACGGGACTAAGCGGACTGGATCCCGAAGAGCGATTGATCCGGCTTAGCCGGAACATGTGCCTTCTGCTAACCGCGATTCTACATTTCATCCATGGTATGACGGATCCGGTGCTAATGTCGCTAAGCGCCTCGCACGTTTCGTCAGTGCGCAGGCATGTGCCCGTCCTACTGGTGTCGCTAGCCCTGTTCGCTCTCCCCGTCCTGCTCAGCTACGTTCTGTGGCATAACTACGTGCTAAACACGTGGCTCTTCGCTGTCACCGCGTTCTGCGTAGAGCTCTGTCTCAAAGTCCTCGTTTCGCTAACCGTCTACGCGCTTTTTATGATCGACGGATTCTACAACGTGCTCTGGGAGAAGCTGG
>CM049818.1:905958-910958 GCA_027422435.1 Schizopygopsis pylzovi | reverse complement strand
CTGCTGTGAATCCTTCAGCTCCACTAATTCTGTGGTTTTACAGCATTTTTGTGTATTTGAACCCTTTCCAACAATGACTGTATGATTTTGAGATCCATCTTTTCACACCGAGGACGACTGAGAGACTCATACGCAGTTATTACAGAAGATTAATACGCTCTCTGATGCTCCAGAAGGAGAAACCATGCATTAAGAGCCGGGGTGTGAACACTTTTGAATCTGAAGATCAGGGTAAATTTAACTTAATTTGTCTTCTGGAAAACATCTTCTGTAGCTTCTGAAGGACAGAACTACATGACGAAATATGATATTTAGGCAAGACAAGAAACATATACACATCTTTATGTTCAAAAGTTTTCACGCCCCGGCTCTTAATGCATAGTTTTTCATCTTTTATGTGAAATATCTTATTCAGCTCAGTGCTAAATAAACAATAACATGCACTTTGTATGATAAAATAATCAACATTTTGCAGATTCTGCAAGGGGTGTGTAAACTTTTGTCTTCAACTGTGTATACATTTTAATATTGGGTCTTATTGATATTCAGATGGTAATGAGATAATTGACGTTTTTATATTAATACACAATTTAAAGTCTTCAACTGTAGATGTTTTGTTCATTATTAGTTCATGTTAACTAATGATTTAACAAGATTTAACTGAGACTTTACCTATTTAGTTAAAATCTGGATCGTCATATTTAATATTCTGTGTTATTATACGAATGTTCTGCTGATATTAAATCACTTTCTGTAGCAAGTGAGGTCAAATTTGAGGATGTAATGAACTAATTTTACTATTTTGTTTACTAAAATTAACAATATTTAGACGGTGCTTATTAATCTTTGTTAATGTTATACGAATGCTGCGTTTCTAAATTTAATGTATCTGTTAACATAACAACATAAACAAATACATTTATTCATTCATATGATATTAAATTCTGTAAAATAATATGATTGCTTACTGATCGTAAAAATAGACACATGCAAAATATGTTTTTTATTGTTTCTGTTGATTTGGGGTGAAGTATGAAAGTGAATTTTGATCTTAATAACATTAGTATATATATATATATATATAACATCTTTAATAATTGTGTGCACTCATCTGTTTTCTTCATGGAAGTCCATTTCTGCGATGATCATGCTTGGGTAAGTCATAATTATGATTTTAAATTCATAATTACAAGATGAAAAGTTAGACTCTAAACATCTAAATTGACACACCATGTGAAAATTATGACAAAAAAGTCATAATTATGAAAAGGCAAAATAATATCATAATTTTGATTTGTTTTGATCTCATAATTATGACTTAGTAGTGTTTTAGTGCCATGTAAAAATATTAAAAAAAATGAATAATATGCTAATAAAGTCTTTTTTTTATATTAAAATTCTTAAAATTTCACGACTGTACTCTTGTAAAATATGTTATTCTCATAATTTAGATTTTATCATCAAAATAAACTTTATCTTATAATGTCTTTATTCTCATAAATTAGACATATTTCTCAAAATATTTAATCTCATATAAGACTTATTATTTTTTTCTCAAAATATAACGACTTTATTCTCGTTATATTTGATATTTTGGTTACACTTTATTTTAAGGTGTCTTTGTTACAGCATAATTACATTTATTAATTAACTACATGTATTTATGCTTATGCTTAGGGTTACTTTTATGTAATTATGCATAATTTATTGATATTGTAATAGTAATTACATGTAACAAGGACCCCTTACAGTAAATACTTTTATCGATGTGAATTTTGATGTCAAATTTTTGACTTTGTATGTCAATGTTTAGGGATTTTCAATTTTAGTGAGTTCGATTTTTCTCATAATTCTAATTTTTTAAGTCATAATCTCCACTTTCAAAGTCATAATTTTGCATTTTAAATAATAATTATACATTTTAAGTCATCTCCACTTTCAAAGTCATAATTTTACATTTTAACTAATAATTATACATTTTAAATCATAATCTCCACTTTCAAAGTCATCATTTTTGCATTTTAAATAATTATAAATTTTAAGTCATAATTTTGCATTTTAAATAATAATTATACCTTTTAAGTCATAATCTCCACTTTCAAAGTCATAATCTTTGCATTTTAAATAATAATTCTACATTTTAAGTCATAATTTTGCATTTTAAATAATAATTCTACATTTTAAGTCATAATTTTGCATTTTAAATAATAATTATACATTTTAAATCATAATCTCCACTTTCAAAGTCATCATTTTTGCATTTTAAATAATTATAAATTTTAAGTCATAATTTTGCATTTTAAATAATAATTATACCTTTTAAGTCATAATCTCCACTTTCAAAGTCATAATCTTTGCATTTTAAATAATAATTCTACATTTTAAGTCATAATTTTGCATTTTAAATAATAATTATACATTTTAAGTCATAATCTCTACTTTCAAAGTCATCATTTTTGCATTTTAAATAATTATAAATTTTAAGTCATAATTTTGCATTTTAAATAATAATTATACCTTTTAAGTAATAATCTCCACTTTCAAAGTCATAATCTTTGCATTTTAAATAATAATTATACATTTTAAGTCATAATTTTGCATTTTAAATAATAATTCTAAATTTTAAGTCATAGTTTTGCATTTTAAATAATAATTAAACATTTTAAGTCATAATTTTGCATTTTAAATAATAATTAAACATTTTAAGTAATAATCTCCACTTTCAAAGTCATAATATTTGCATTTTAAATAATAATTATACATTTTAAGTCATAATTTTGCATTTTAAATAATAATTATACATTTTAAGTCATAATTTTGCATTTTAAATAATAATTATAAATTTTAAGTCATAATTTTGCATTTTAAATAATAATTATAAATTTTAAGTCATAATTTTGCATTTTAAATAATAATTAAACATTTTAAGTCATAATCTCCACTTTCAAAGTCATAACTTTGCATTTTATTTTATTACATATTTTTTTTTGTATGAAATATTTCAAGGTTCAAGGTTCTTTATTATTTGTCACATACACAATCATACAGGGTATAATCAGTAGTGAAATGTAGGTCAGGACAGGTCCGCTCAATGGAAAGTGCAAAAAAAAAAAAAAATTATAATAATAATAATAAAATAGAAAATAAAATAAAAATAACATAAGCAATAAAAACAATGAAACATAACACAAGAGAATATATCTATAAATATAGGTGAGAAAAGGGAACAAATAATACAATAAAATGAGTAAGATGTGCAATGAGATAAAATGTGCAATACAGTATACTGTGAATAATAAATATTAATAAAATAAATATATTATTACGTGGCGTTAAAGGGTTAAAGCGAGGGATACGTGTGGCCATGCGCACATCAATACAGCGTATTATTTGCCACACTGTACAAAAATGTTACTATTTTGTAATTATTGTAAGGGGTTGGTGTAGACATTACAGCTTTTTTTAATCGCTATAACCTGCAATGTTCGATACTGATGCCACATTTTCAGTCTATGTGGACCAAACTGAATCATTTTTAATTGCTTTCAGACAAAATGCATTATTTTTTATACTCCACAACCTGCTAAACACTACATCTTCAGCACATCAAAACTGATAAAAGCACATTCAGATCATTCGATGCAAACTGTACGGGAATCATATTGAAGCATAACATATTAGAAATTGAATAATAATGATTCCAAATGCAATTTCATTCTCTCTCCTTCATTCTTTCTTCAGTCAGTAAAATTAAAAGATGTTTTTATTATCCTATGATGCAAGACTTATGTGACAAAGCATTCAAAGTTAGACGTTCATTGTTTATGTAATGCTCCCTGTTGTTAGTATTTTTTATATCCGTGTGTTATGAACGGAATGCATGTTTTCTGAATGAGAATTGTTCCGAGTGTTATGGTGAAACGAGCTCATTTTGAGACCTATATTAAGTGTTTTGTGAGTTTTGGAGGTGAGGTCAACTGTATGAACAGTTTTGAAAATGTGGTTGAACAATAATTGTTAGCAATTGAAAAAAAACTGTAATAAAACAATCTAATAGGTAGAAAATTAATTTCATTGTTCGTTTCCGGACTAGTTCCGACTACATTTCCCATGACGCATCTGCCGCGCAGGACTACGTTTCCCAGCATGCAACGTCACCTCGGTCCGCGTCAGAGGTGAAGCGTGTGGAAAGTCTTTCAGGCGTTTTTGAACTGTCAGTAATTACGTAACGATGAATCATAACGTCTAAATAATCGCACAAGAGGACTTTCTTGCAGCAGGAATGAGGAGGCAGACTGCCGGAGATTGCTGAAGGCGCTGGGTGTTGTGTTCGGTGAGGCCGGGGTGTGAGAGTTTGACGCGCGCGGTTCTGAACTCTATGCAAACGCTCTCTGGGTTGGCGTTCCTTCATGTTTAATCGCGAGTGTTCTGGTCTGCAGTGTGTTTGAGTGCCGCGATGATCCGGCTGGCTCTGCTCCGCGCGCTCGTGGCCCGCCGCACCGGACCGGCTCAGCTGCCCCAGCGGTTTCTCGGTACGCACCGGCACCGGATTATACCGGAGCAGCTGGAGCTTCCGAATCAGGCGCGGGAGTTCGTGTACGGCCTGAGCCCGGCGAACCGGAGCTGCTTACTGAAGGAGCTGCAGAGCTTCCAGTCCCAGACCCAAGGTAACACCTCTGCTTTACTGTAGCACACCAGAGTATTGTGCCCTGCTTTACTGTAGTACACCAGAGTATTGTGCCCTGCTTTACTGTAGCACACCAGAGTATTGTCTGTAGCACACCAGAGTATTGTGCCCTGCTTTACTGTAGCACACCGAGTATTGTGCCCTGCTTTACTGTAGCACACCAGAGTATTGTCTGTAGCACACCAGAGTATTGTCTGTAAGCACACCAGAGTGTTGTCTGTAGTACACCAGAGTATTGTCTGTAGCACACCAGAGTATTGTCTGTAGCACACCAGAGTATTGTCTGTAGCACACCAGAGTGTTGTCTGTAGCA
>CM049818.1:855958-900958 GCA_027422435.1 Schizopygopsis pylzovi | reverse complement strand
TTTATGCATTTACATTTAATTCAAATGCAATGTAAAATCTTTTTAGTGTTTTATTTTAATTGTATTTTATTATAATTTAACTCCAGTTTGTGAGATCCGATCGAATGCAAAGAAAAACATAAATTCTAAAATATCGATGCATTATTGAATTTTATTGATGCTTATTTTAATGTAGTACTTAAGTAAAATGTGCGGATGGATGCTGATTTATGGTTTAAAATATGTCATTTGTGTTTTCATTATCATGAAAGTAATAAAAACAAATCTTTATTTGTATATTTCATGCTAGATATAGTTTCAATGCAGTGAAGTGTGGTTGTGTAGTTCTACAGCAGCGTGTTTGACTGTGTTTCAGCGGCGGCTCTGGGCAACCTGGTGTCGGATCTGGCTGGACTCGGGTAAGCTGCTTCACTAACCGTGTGTGGATTAACTAGTTGTGTGTGCTAGTAATATTAGTAACGCGGTGTGTAGTTTAGCAGGTTACGTGGAGGCTCTGGCTGCACGCTTTGGGATGCAGATTCCTGATCTCACACCGAAACAAATGGATATGTGGCAGACAGAGTTACAATGGTGAGTGTGTGTGTGTGTTTGAAGAGAGAGAGAGAGTGGTTGGGAACTGGTGTGTGTGTGTGTGGAGGAAGTGCTGTGTGACGTGTGTGTGTGAGAGAGAGAGAGAGAGAGTGTGACTGTGTGTGTGTGTGTGAGAGAGAGAGTGTGTGTGTGTGCTTGTGTGTGTTGTGTGATGAGATCGAGTGGTGACTGTGATATGTGTGCAGATAGAGTAGAATGTGGTTGTGTGTGTGTGTGTGTGAGAGAGAGAGAGAGTGTGACTGTGTGTGTGTGTGTGAGAGAGAGAGAGTGTGTGACTGTGTGTGTGTGTGAGAGAGAGAGAGAGAGAGTGTGTGTGTGTGTGTGTGTGTGTGAGTGAGAGAGAGTGTGACTGTGTGTGTGAGAGAGAGAGTGTGACTGTGTGTGTGTGTGTGTGTGTGTGTGAGAGAGTGTGTGTGTGTGTGTGTGAGAGAGAGAGGTGGTGTGAGTGTGGTGTGTGTGTGTGTGAGAGAGAGAGAGTGTGACTGTGTGTGTGTGTGTGAGAGAGAGAGAGAGAGTGTGAGTGTGTGTGTGTGTGTGTGAAGAGAGAGAGTGTGACTGTGTGTGTGTGAGAGAGAGAGTGTGTGTGTGATTGTGTGTGTGTGTGTGTGTGATTCTTGTGTGAGTGTGTGTGTGTGGAGAGAGAGAGAGTGTGCTGTGTGTGTGAGGGGGTGTGTGTGAGAGAGAGAGAGTGTGTGTGTGAAGTGTGTGTGTGTGAGTGTGTGTGTGTGTGTGTGTGAGAGAGTGTGATGTGTGTGAGAGAGTGTGTGACTGTGTGTGTGTGTATGAGAGAGAGAGAGAGAGTGTGTGTGTGATTGTGTGTGTGTTGTTGTGTGAGTGTGGTGTGTGTGTGTGTGAGAGAGAGAGTGTGATGTGTGTGTGTGTAGAGGGGTGTGAGAGAGAGAGATGTGTGTGTGTGTGAGAGAGGTGTGTGTGTGTGTGAGGAGAGGTGTGTGTGTGTGGTGTGTGTGTGTGAGAGAGTGTGTGTGTGTGTGTGGGGGTGTGTGTGGTGTGGAGGGGAGAGAGAGTGTGTGAGTGTGTGTGTGTGTGAGGGAGTGGTGTGTGTGGATGTGAGAGAGTGTGTGTGTGTGGAGTGTGTGTGTGTGTGTGTGTGTAGGGAGAGTGTGTGTGTGTGTGAGAGAGTGTGTGTGTGTGTGTGTGTGAGGAGTGTGTGTGTGTGAGAGAGAGTGGTGTGTGTGTGTGTGTGTGAGAGTGTGTGTGTGTGTGTGTGAGAGAGAGTGTGTGTGTGTGTGTAGAGAGGATGTGTGTGTGTGTGTGTGTGTGTGTGAGGAGAGTGTGTGTGTGTGTGGAGAGAGAGGTGTGTGTGGTGTGTGAGAGAGAGTGTGTGTGTGTGTGTGTGGTGGAGTGTGTGGATGTGTGTGTGATGGAGGAGTGTGTGGGGAGTGTGTGTGTGTGTAGTGTGTGTGTGTGTGTTGTGTGGTGTGTGAGTGTGTGTGTGTGAGTGTGAGTGCATTTCCCGGATGTTCATAGAGTCTTCAGCAGCTTCTTAATCTCCTCTCTCTCTCTCTCTCTGTGTGTGTGTGTGTGTGTGTGTGTGTGTGTGTGTTCAGGGTAAAGCCATCGGCATCGCTATCGGATGCATTCTGGGAATGTTTCCGTTGCTCTTCTTAAGCGATGATGATGAGCAGAAGAAGGAGAAGAAGACGAAGAATCATCCGAACTCAAACTGACATGCTTTCTATCAGCATGACAACATTATTTATATGAGCAAAAGAACAAAAGTTCATACGGTAAACATGAAAAAATAGAATTAAACCCCAGTAGAGAGTAGAGTATGTAGTTAAGAGTGTAATCTAGAGATGAAGACTAGATGTTATAATGAGCATGAGTTTCTTTCTTTATCACTAACACTAATTTAAAGGCCTGTTCACAACAGGAACGATGCTTTAATTAATCCCTAGACATATATGTCTGTATATTAATGATGCAAAATTAATTATGAAACTAATCCAAAAGCAGCTCTAGAGAATACAATAGTCCTTATTCAGATCTGATATTGTGAGTGCTGTTAAATCTCTAATAACTCGTTATAGTTATGATTCTTGTTGTGAACGAGCCTCTTTTCTATGGTTTGTTTTCACTAATGTTCCTGTAGATCTTAGCCGCATGTTTTTCTGTGGAAACCTTTAGTGAAGAATTAGTTTGAAGTGACCGTCGTCCAAGATTAGCGCGCATCTGAACATTTACGGGAGATTAATATTTTTAAGACATGTTCTGTATTATGTCTTTGCAGCGTCATCAAGCCTGTGTTAATCTTGGACGCTGTTATAGTAACATTTAGACTGGAATGAGTTTTATTCTGGACAGCACAAGCGTTTTTACACTCGTACATGACTGCAATCCCATCATGCATCTGAGACGTGAGCTGAACCCGGAGCAAGCGCTCGTGCATCATGGGTTTCCTCGGAAAACTGCCGAAACGCACTATTTGTGTTTTAATCCGTTTAAGAGCCACAGAAACTGTCTTCATTTACTTGTTCACAGGCCTAAAAGCTTTTAAATCGGTGCAGAAAGTCTTGAATTCGTCACGAGGTTGCATGCATTGCAAAAAATTAATATTTTCCTCAGTCTTGTTTTCTAGTGCGTGTAATATCTAAACATCCTTAAATCAAGATACGTTTACTGGAGATGTAAAAAGCACTTATGTGAGCACAAACGCAGTCATATTTGGAGCTATAGACAACAATACATTGTATGGGTCAAAATTATACATTTTTATTTTATGACAAAAATCATTAGATATTACGATCATGTTCCATGAAGATATTACATATCGTAAATATATCAAAACTTAATTATTGATTAGTAATATACATTGCTAAGAACTTAATTTGAACAACTTTAGATGATTTTCTCAATATTTAGATTTTTTTGCATCCTCAGATTTCATATTTTCTAATATTTTCCTATCATAACAAATCATACATCAATAAAAAAATAAATAAATTACCCTTATGACTGGTTTTGTGGTCCATGGTCTCATATTAAGTCCTGTTTTCCTTGAAATTGGAGTTTTCGTTTTGAATTAATTAGATTTTTCTGAGCTCATTAGCAGATATTTGATCAGTTTCTCAGAAAACAAGACTTCGTATCTTTAGACACTTGCCCTGAGGACGTGATCAGGAGGTTCAGTGCTCGTTATAGAGTTACACTCGGCGTTAAAATAATTAAAAAGTAACGGAGATCTGTTGGAAGTTGTATTTGCAAACTTTTAAGTGTTATTAATTTACATTTAGAGACCATATTGACATGTTACGTTCAGTTTATCCCTTAAGTTTTTCTGCATAAGCTCTACCTGTTAATATGCATCACTCAAATATGATTAAATACATATTTATTTTTATTTCATTAGTGCCAATCCACGCCATAGTACGAATGTGCCAGAATGAAGCCGTTTGCCTTCACATCAAAAAAACTAAACATAATAATTATAAATAAATAAAAAGCATTTTAAAAATAAATAAATAACTTAAAAAACATTAAGTTAAACTAAACACTAAAACTATATAGATATATGTATTTATAACATAAAAGACTAAAACGCTCAATTTAACCAAAATTATTTAAGCTATTTCTAATTTTGTTTACTTTTAAGGTTTAGTGTGTTTAAGTGCTATCATAACAACTAATGCTTAATGAAAGCAAAAAATATATAAAAACACAACAAAATTAACGAATTTAAAAATTAATATCGAAATAAAATATTAACTACGAGTCTGAAATTGTGCCTCGCACAGAAACCAGAGACGGACGAAATACTTGAAAATACAGATGCTGATTTTTACTTAAGTATTGCTTTTAATAGTACTTAAGTACTAAAATTAAAAGTATTTTTATGTCAATGCACTGTTTTATTGTTCTTGTGTGTAATACGTGTAATACTTTATGCTTACTGAATACATATATAATATAATTTAGTTAGGAGTTAATCTGCGGATTTATAGGTAGTAATTTACACAGTTTAGCAAAATAAAACAATATTGTGTCTAATATGCACCACAATGTTAACTATTTATTGAATTGATACACATAAATATCACGACTTTCGATTTCGGAACTTTGATGGAAATGTAGCGGCGGGAAAAGAGCGATATTTGTGTTTCAAATGTAGCGAAGTTAACGTCGTAAGTTTCCAGAGAGAAAAAATAAATACTTAAGTACAGATACTCAAAAAGTGTACTTAAGTACAGTAATTAAGTAAATGCTTGCTACGGATGCGAAAAACGCAGAATATCGAACTCGATCCCATTTTTTAAATTGATTTAATGACGGACGAAAGTTCGGCAATGTTTGGTCGTATTAATTTTTTTGACGTGTGAATTTTTTGACCTTAAAGTGCCTCTATTATGGGTTATGAAAGGTTCATATTTTGATTAATATTTTCCCCAACAACAGGTTGACATGCATGCAACACTTGTCATTTGTCTTATAATATACGTTTATATTACTTAACGACTCACAAACGATTAATTTAGCCAAACCCCTCCTTTGCGTGACGTTAATCTGCGCCGATTTAGTTTACATTTCATAATTAAAAGCAGTGTTTAAGAGCGCAGTGCTACTTTGTGTGCAGCGTTACCGTGGAAACTGCTCCAAAGTGACACGTAGTGGCAACAAATGAATTTGCATTTTCATTCAGACAAACGTATATGATTAAATATCACCGCGGGTGCTTATTATGGATCGAAACAGCCATTTTGTCCTTTGTTTTATTCTTTCGAGAGGTGATCTGAATATTTGACACGTCTGTGCTTCAGCTCTTGGGATGTTTCGAGCCGGTCACGTGACTGAAAGCTATGAATATGCTAATTAGTGATCGACCGATATTGATTTTTGTATCAGTCGATGTAATCAGACGTGCGTATGAATGTGAGCGACGCTCTCGGTCCTGAAGTAACCCATGATTCCTCCGGGTTCAGTCGATCTGGACTCTAACGAGTGCCGCCGTACACGTAAAGATGTCCATCTCATGTGGGTTTGCTGGAGGTTCGGATGAGTAAACAGAAATACCTCTGCAGTCATGTTTTAGTAGTGTAATAATCAAACGATTCAAGAATATGCCTAAAACATGTGTTACTGGTTTTCGTGTGTACTTATTATTGGACACTATGCATTCTAATAAATATGAATTATATACACGTATTGCACAGATGTCTCTGGGAAGTGGACATGTAGTCTATTTGGCTAAACTACATTAAATATTTGTACTTTTATAACCTCATTTGTCACTCATAACTCTCGAGGTGAACCGTACAAGCACACGTTTTGTTCAGAAATATTAATCAATGTTATTAGTGCATGTGCTTTTGTGAGCTCTAAATGTCATGTTGTGTTGCTTTAACTTGAATTAACTGGTACATTTATTGATTTTAGATTCATAATTCAGAGAATTGTTCAAACTTTAAATGGTAAACATTAACATGTACTAACGAAAAAAATGCATTTTAATACGCTTAGCTAATATTAGCAGAAGCAACTTATGTTTAGCTAAACGAACATCAACACAAGTATGTTAATTTTAGTTCATGCTTTACCTAATTGGACTAAGTGTTACCGAGTTATGAATGAAATAAACATCTCCTGAAGTTTTCACACTGCAACGGATTTTAATAAAATGCCTTTATTGACCATATTAAAAACCACACTGCATTATTATTATGTACAAGTATCTTAACACACAATTCAGTCTGAGCAGATCACAGTAAACACACTAGACTTAAACGGGTGAGTTAAGGAGGGTTAACCAGCACATCTGTGTGTGTAACTAAACACCTAACGAGTTTTATTTTTTAAACAGTGCTTCTAGATTATATTCAGATCTGCCTACATACAGTATGTGGATCATTAGTAGATAAACGAACACTGATCTCCGCTCACGGCGACGCCCGTCTACACCCGGTGTTCACCAAGTTCGGTCCTGCAGAGTTTAGCTCCAGTCCTAATTAAACACACCTGAAGCAGCTAATCAAGCTCTTACTAGGTATACTTTAAACTTCTAGGCAGGTGTGTTGAGACAAGTTGGAGATAAACTCTGCAGGATCCCTCCAGGATCAAGTTTGACGACTCCTGCTCTACACTCTTAAAAACAAAGGATCTTTATTGGGGCCCAAATGGTCCATGAAGAACTTAATCATCAATTGAAACACTACATGTACTTTAAGGAAAATTGTACGTTTTATTGGCATCAATGCCTCCAAGAAGAACCTTTAACATCCATGGAGGCTTTCCATTTCTTTGACAGTGGACAAAAGTTATTTAGATTATTAAAACGTAACATTGTTTGGGAAACCAAAAGTGGTTCTTCTAAGGAATTCAGTGCTAAAACCTAACTTTTACATCTAAAGAGTGTATTTCCTCTTGCTGTAATGAATTTGTAGATAAACGAACAATGTTTCCTTTCTGTTTTGTTCACGGCTATTGTTTGTCTACACTCTTAAAATAAAGGTTATTTATTGGCGCCAATGGTTCCAATGAGAACCTCCAACGTCCATGGAACCATTAAAGATTCTTGATAGTGGAAAAAGGTTCATTATTAAAATATACTTCACACTAAGATGGTTCACTAATGGTTCTTCAATGCAAAAAAAACCTTTTGGAACTTTTAAAGAGTTTATTTATTAGGACAAATGTTCCATTTAAGAACCTTCGACATCCATAGAACCAGGTGCTTTACAATGGAAAACGGTTCAGCTCATTCAAATGTTCTTCACACTAAGAAAACATGGTTGTCTTAAGACCTGATCACTGAAAGGTTCTTCAGGGAACCCTCTTTTGGAACCTTTAATTTTAAGAGTGTGTGAATTCTTAAAAATAAAGGTCCTTTATTGGGCCCAAATGTTACATTAAGAACTTAAACATCCATTGAACCATTACAGGTTCTTGAGCTTGGAAAAATGTTTGATACTTTCTTATAATTGGAAAGGTTTTTATTGGCATCGATGGTCCCAAGAAGAACTTTTAACATCCATGGAACCTTTCAGAGGTTCATTACAGTGGAAAACGTTTGTATAGATTAATATTAATGTTATCCACACTAAGAACATTTTTTGAAAGGTTCTTTGGGCAACCAAAAAATGGTCCTTCAATGCAAAAATCTTGTTTTCGAGTTTTTAATTTTAGTGTATTTTTAATGAATTAGTAGATAAACGAATACCGTTCTCCATTGTTTCCTTTGTTCATGGACAAAGATCCGTCTACACCAGTGGTCTCAAACTCAATTCCTGGATGGCCATAGCTCTACACAGTTTAGCTCCAACTCACACCTGCTTGGAAGTTTCTAGTGATCCCGAAGACCTTGATTAGCTGGATCAGGTGTGTTTGATTAGGGTTGGAGCTAAACTGTGCTGAGCTGTGGAATTGAGTTTGAGATCAATGGTCTACACTCTTAAACTAAAGGTTTATTGGTGCCAATAGGTCCATTAAGAAACTTCAACAACCATGGAACCATTAAAGGTTCTTCAAAGTGGAAAGAACCTTCAACAACCGCACTAAGACAAAATGGTGGTTTTAAGAACTGTTGACTGAAAGGTTCTTCGGCGAACCCTCTTTTGGAACCTGGAGTGTGTGAACTCTATTGGCATCGTTGGTTCCATAAAGAAACTTTAACATCCACATGAACTTTAAACTGCAATTTATAGTGAAAAGAAATTGTTGTTTTAAGAACCGGTATTCCTGGTATTCCTTTGGCATTCAACGCCAAAACCTCTTTCGTAACTTTTACTTTTAAGAGTGTATTTCCTCGTCCTGTAATGAATAATCATCCTGTTCCACCTTCACTTGTCCAGGTGCATCTGCGTCGTCATTTTGACAGCCAGACCTCGTCATCGGTGTCGTTCCCTGGCAGCGAGCCTGGTGCTTGAGGAAACTGTCTCTCCAGACGATCTTCTTGCCGCAGAGCGCGCACTCGTACGGACGCAGGCCTCCGTGTGTCTTGACGTGTTTGGTCAGGTGGTGCTTCATCTTGAAGCTCTTGGAGCAGACGGGGCAGGTGAACGGACGCAGGTTCAGGTGTTGCATTTTCACGTGGCGGTCGCGCATGCTCTTCAGCGTGTACGCTTTGCCGCAGTGACAGAAGTGGAATTTGGGCGTCGCAGAGAGAGGAGAGCACGGGGAGGACGAGGACGACTGCGAGACCCAGGAAAGCTCAGACGTTCCCGGCGCCGGTGGTAAGGGACGCTGGGAAATCTGCCCCGTGGTCTTCTCGATTTCGTCGTAGGTCTCGAACGCGACGTCCGTATCGTTCTCCTCGTCTTCGTCCAGCAGCTTGGTCGTCTGATAAAGTCCACTGGTTCCAAAGTCCATCCGTCTCGCTGCTCTCTCTGAGACGTCCGTCCGACTCGACGGCTCCTGAGAGAAGACAAGAGCAGACAACAAGTCATAAAAACGTCGGTTCTCCACGTGGTGGACGGGCGTTAAACTGCAGTGATGAAGAAGCTCCACTCACCGGCCTGGTGCTCCTCACATTTCACCCTCACTTTGTCCTGATCCAGCGGTTCTCCGACTCCTTCATCCGCTTCCATCCTCCTCTGCTCCTCGTCTTCCTTCGCTCCTCGGAGGCGAGCACGGATTCGGTGCCTCGCGAAGTCCGAAGTCTCGATGGACGGCAAAGGCGTGATAGGGAATGCGTGGAAACCTTCCTCTCCTGTATTCGACCCGCATTCGGGCTCGGTTCGGACGGGGAACGTGAGGCTGCTTCTGCTCCACCTGCTCTGAGTCGGACGCCTCCATGTGGCCAGAGGCGGTAGTGCGCTATGCGGTCGTTTTTCCAGAGTTTGTTCGCCCGCCGCTCGCTCCCCGTCCTCCGGATCGACGAAGCAGCAGTCGGAGCTGCTGGGCGACTGGTGACTGGAGGACGTCGCCCCGCCGGGGCTGAGCTGGACCAAAGGTCGCGACCTCTTCAGGATGTCCGTGCACTTGTCCACGATGTGCCACATCTGCAGGAAGCTGGCCACGGTGACGTAGTTGATGATGTCATCGCGCACGATGCTGAGCTGACCCGTGTAGGCCGAGTTTAACACGCTCTCGAAGGCCAGAGGGTCCATGACGGAGGGAAGCGACACCGTGGTGACGTTCTTCAGCAGAACCTGGCAACAGAACCGATCTAGTTAGAGCTACGGTGTTGTCCGTGCAGGACTGTAATGTGTGCTGTAACATACTGTGCTTTTCTGTTGCTAAATAAGCAGGGGCCAGATTCACTAAACAAGCAAGACACTACAGCTAAAATAGAGTAAACATTTTAACTATTAGATATCACTATACTTACCCGGCACAATGCAATAAGACAACTGGTTTGTATTTCGAGTAGCGTTATGTTTAAATATACAAATAAGACATTATCTACTTGTATTTGCATTCATTTGCATACATTTCCAGAACAGAAATTGGTCCAAAAAATCTTGTTTGGCTTTGTTGTCATAATTGGAGTTAAAAGTTTTGTCCAGACAGGATTATGGATTTGTCTTTTCATCGCTCCATAAATCAGAAAATACTGTCAGTAGACGAAAAACAAACATGTTTTTAGGAGTAAAATGTTGTATTACTCAGTGCGAATGAAATATGAACAAAACTTCAGAATATAGAGAGGAATAAAACAATAAAGTTTGGTGTTTGCAAGAGAAAAAACTCTTTAAAGATATGACTTGGGATTAAAATGTACAGATAAATACAATCGTTAAGCCTAAGCCCAGACTTAAATGTAAGTCTGAGCTGTTTCAACTAAAGAAACTTGAACTGATTGATTTTATAATATATCAATGACATTGTTTTGCCTCAAGAGGGACACCAGTAATGGCACATTTATAAAAATTACCTTAATGTACTAATTGAACTATGGCCTAATCCGGGCTTAGTCTAAGCCTTGTCTGTGAAACCAGGCCAAAGTGCACTAAAGTAAACTCTTTGATGTGTTTTTTAGATGTTTTCTTTCCACTAGTCTGAAAGAAGAGATATGTTATGAAAGCAAAATAGACCAAAATCACAAAAAACAATGGTTTTGCCTCGGTGTCTCACCTTGAGAATGAAGTTAAGAAAGTTCTTGTCTTTTTTTCTGAAGACTGATGTAGATGCAACTCTTAAAGGGACAGTACACCCAAAAATGTAAATTCTGTCATTTACTCAGCCTCGAGTATTTCCAAACCTTTCAACACGTTTGTTCTGTTGAACACAAAGGACGATATTCTGAAGAATGTGGAACACAGAGCAGTTCTGGGGCACCAGTATTTTTGTTTTCCTTCTATGGAAGTCAATGGTGCCCCAAAACAGCCTGATTACAAACTTTCTTCAGAATATCTTCCTTTGTGTTCAACAGAACAAACACATTCATACAGGTTTGAAATGACTTGAGGCTGAGTCAATGACAGAATTTCAATTTTGGGTGTACTGTCCCTTTGAGTATTTGAATTCCTGAAAATGTTATTAAAAACCATCATAAATAACGTTTTAGGGAAAACGCCAACTTGTCTTAAATCACCAAAGGTAAGATGTTTAATGAAGTTATTGGCTTGTTTGAAATTTTAAGCATTACACTAGTGACAGTTTACTATTACTAGGTACATTTTCTGAAGTGAAACCAATTATAGATAATAAAAAAAAAACAAATGATGATCGTTTGCTTATATGTGATGTGATTTTTGCTGAATTTGAAACCGTTAAGAAAGCGGGCAGGGCACGTTCTTAAAGGAAAACGCCACCGTTTTTCCAAATTCCAATATGTTCTTTCCTAAACTTAGACGAGTTGAGGAACTCGTCATTATGCTAGCGTTTAGCTCCGCACCAGTCATTATTTTTGCGACTGCTTTGGCGGCGATTGAGCGTCTGTGGCGTTCATTTGCGTGCCTTCTTTCAATGTCAAAAAAAAATTGCGTGCTTTTATCATAATTAAAGTGACTGGATTACAGCGTGACGAAGGACACGGAAGAAAATCTCATGAGCCTCACAGCGGAAAGGCTAGCCGTGACCAAGTATTGCGTAAGCTAGCGTTTGGGAAGCCAGACAGCATCTAAGGTTATTCCGGAGGTGTGTGAAGCCATATGTTTTTCTTCGGCTAGCTTGTGAACCAATACCCCCCACGGCAGCATTTCCACCTTGTGGATAAACTAATTACTGCAAGAGATTTTAATGCGCATGTGCGACCTGCGCGCGTACTATTCTGATGACGAAATTCGCGTCACGCGCACTATACGCTGTCCCTCGCGTACGCGTACTATGAAGCATACTTTGGCCATACTTATAGCATGCATATTACTAGAATATTAGCCATTTATTAATAGTAATTAAGCACACATTAATGCCTTATTCTACATCCCTAATCCTAACCAATGCTTAAATTAACAACTACCTTACTAACTATTAATAAGCAGCTAATTAGATATTTATAGAGTGAAAAGTCGTACCCATTCTAAAGTGTTACCGCGATTTTTACCCGCCGGCGCGATCAGGTCACTAGCTGGCAATCAAATTCAAAATCAAACCGCCAAACCCAACCGTCTTAAATATGCAAATGAGCGCATTCGCTCAGGCTTTGTATTATACAGAGTGTGAATGTGAAATGGGTTCCACACTCACCTGGTCGTGGAAATACGGCGAAGAAGCGGCCAGCACACACCGGTGCGCGCGGAACACCTGACCCTGCACCTGAATGGACAGGTCACACAGCTGACCCTCCTCGCGCTGCCGGTTCAGATTCTCCAGAACCGACGCGCGGACGCTGGGGAAACACACCTGCAGCACCGGGCCTGGCGGAGCGCTGCGGCCGACGAGCTGCTCCATCCTGCGGGGAGAAAAACACCCGCGACCGCGGAGGAGGTGAGAGCCAGAGCCGAGCGCGGATCCGATATAACGGGGATATAACGTTAACCTAACCCGCCAGCAGAACCTCTCCGGTCAATCCGTTATCATATAGCTAACGTTACACAAAACGCGTTTCCTCCGCCGTTATATTCGGCTTCAGGCCCGCAGATCATATCCGCTCAACCGGATCGAGCTAGCATATCATAACAGGCTATAATAACACTCATAAGCCCTTATGAACGCATTTATGATCATGTGTGTTTACATCAACATGCGGCAAAGATCCGATCCAGCACGAGTCGACTATCCACACATAATAAACCGCCGGCTTTAATGACCAGATGCATATTTATCGATCCGATGTGTGGAATATGATCTGCGTTTTGCGAAATTAAATATGAAAGTGTTTTTTTAATCTCACCTGCGTTCACTGCGATGGAGTTCTGCGGAAGAGAAAGAGAGACACGCCCCCTTCCCGAAGACCCGCCCCTTATGTCAGTTACACGATAGACTCTGTAGTTTATAATGTTGTAATTCTAGTGTTTTCATAAATGAATTCAACATCCGTCTGTTTTATCATAAAATAGAATATGTGCGTCAACGGTAAATCTATCACGCTGATGCTGTGAGCGGAAGGCCGGGCTCATGAATATTAACTAGGCTACGCCACAGGAACGTTGTGCGTGCGTCATTAATATTCATGAGCTGACTCGCGCAGTACTGCGGTCCGCGTGCGCCGCTTGCTGTCTTTTCACTAACATCCTCGCATAAAAATCTTTCACAAATCCCACATTATTAAGTAATTATGTATTTTGAAGTGTTTATATTTTATACATGAAAGTATTTTTTATGTGTGTCTCTGAATTCCCCCACATATTCTTGTTCGCTGTACAAAAAACAATAAACAAAATCATTTAAAAAAGACGTTCACAATCTTTATCAACCGTAATTAGATTATTAATATAATGTCAATTAACTATAGTTCTCTAAATAGCTGATCTGAAAGATTTAACAACATGTATTTTATTGTATTTAATTTTTTCCCAACCTGCCATGGTACTGCAGATGAAAACAAGCCATTTTTGCCTAAATCTGGCACATTTTACAATAATTGAATGTGTTATTAATGATTCAATAAATACAAATTACATACAAATGTTAAAAATTACTTTCGAAAATTATATTCCTTCTGAAGCACGCGCTCAATAATTTCATGTAGTACGAAACAGGAGCTAGTTTGAGAGAAAAACACACCATTTATTATATTTAACGATCAGTAATTTAATTTAAATTATTATATTTTTCAACGCACGTTTTGAAGGGGGCCGCACCTGCCGGCAGCGTCATGACGTCACCGCGCGTTCGCTTGCGTTGCGCTGCGCGCGCGGCACGGAGCTTTTTACCGCAATGCATCAGTTGCGAGCATCACCCAGAACCGCGCAGAATGGCGTTAAACACCGACGGATCTCCGTTTACCGATCGCACGCGCCAGTCTGATGCATGAGGAGTCTACGGCGGAGGCAAGTCACAGTCTGCGTATGAATATATTAATGTGAATGCGCAGCGCGCTTTATTTAGATGTGAATTCAAGTCAAAGATAAGCAGAGCTGCTGTTGATCTCAGGTCACTGATCTGATTTGAAACCGTCAGTAAGGCAGAGAATCGGGGCCCTTGGCCTGGTTTTGCACACTAAACATCTTGGTGTAGTCGTCCGGCTCGGTCACGTGACTCTTCTGAAGACCTGAGAGGAACATGAAGATCCAGCACTAGTGTGTGTGTGTGTGTGTGTGTGTGTTTATCTGCTCCTCCGATGATGAAGATGAAGATGGACGTGAAGATGAGACGTCTGCTGCTCCTGTGTGTGTTCTGCGCGCTCTCCGGTGAGTCTCAAACCGGGGCCCTCAGGGGCCGCTGGGAAAAGGGTGAAAAACCGTGTAATATAGGTCCAAATAAACATGTAATGAATAATGGGAGTAAACTAGCTGACAAAATAAACTAGATTAAAAGGGAAAATCATAAAAAAAAAAAAAGTATTTAAATGAACAAATTATTAAAAAATATATATTTCAAAAGCTAAATATATAAACAAAATAATTAAATACAACAATTCATATAACAAAATAAATTAGATTAAAATGGAAAATCATAAAAAAATAATGTATTTAAATGAACAATTTATTGAAAAAATACATTTAAAAAGCCAAATATATAAACAAAATAATTAAATACAATAATTAATATAACAAAATAAATTAGATTAAACTGGAAAAATCATTAAAAAAAATATATACAAATTAATAAGTATTTAAATGAACAAATTATAAAAAAATACATTTAAAAATCAAAATATATAAACAAAATAATTAAATACAACAATTCATATAACAAAATAAATTAGATTAAAATTATATAAAAATAAATATGTATTTAAATGAACAAATTATTAACAAAATACATTTAAAAAGCAAATATATAAACAAAACATTTGATTGAAAATAAATAAATAACTACAAAAAATTAATATAAATACATTTTATCAAATTTATTTAGCAATTAATTTATCACATTTTAATAAGTAAAAAATGCATACACTACTATAATTGCAATGATGTAGAAATGAAAGAAAAACATGATTTAAATAAAATAATGTATTAAATAAGCTGATTTTGTTAATTTAAATGTATTTATAGATAGGTATTATCTATATTATTATAGGCATTATTATTAGGGGGCTGTGACGGTGTTTGTGTGCTCGGCAGTGTCTCTGTGCAGCGGCGCCTGTGCCGAGGTGGATTCGGACACGGAGGCCGTGGCCGGAGAGGAGTTCAAGCTGGGATGCATCTCCTGTAAGATGCGAGGAGAGGTGGAGGCCTCGGCTGTCGTCGATTGGATGTTCAGGGCGCGAGGAGAAGACGAATTCAAACCCGTGAGTTCTGACGCAGCAGCACTAAACCACGACGCTCAGCATCCTCAGAACGAAGCTCAAGCTCCAGAAACAGATTTTAAGCAGGTTCCTTTGTTTAGGTTCAGTTATTTTACTCTAATGGCAAAGTGTAGGTCCTTTTCAATGCAGTTGACCTATCGGTAAGCGGTAAAATAAATACATTTAAGAATTAAAATATTTGGTAAAATAAATACGTGGAGATTGATATAAATTAGTAACTAACGAACGAACTAAATAAACAAGCATTGATTGAAATAAAAAGATAAAACACGTCCTTTATGAAGCTTGACGATTGTCTTCACTAGAAAGCGAGCCGGCCAGGAGTGCGTTTCCCAAAAGCATTGTTAGCTAACTATGATCGTTAGCTCATTGAGCTCTATTGGTAACGAGGGAACCTCGTGTCTCCTGGACAGATCTATAACTACGACGGCAAGGATTCCCTGATCATCGACGACCGCTTTCAGGACCGCATGGCGTGGCACGGCAGCAAGAAGACCTTTGACATCCAGGACGCGTCTGTGGACATCCTTAACGTCACCTTCAACGACTCCGGCGTCTTCCGCTGCGAAATCAACCGCTTGCTCACCTACACACACTACGAGTTCACCTCCATCATCAGAAAAGAGGTGCACCTCACCGTCGTGGCCAAAGGTACGGGGACATCTGCATTAAACGGGTCATATGATTATTTTGTGTATTTATGTCTCTCTCTCTCTCTCTCTCTCTCTCTCTCTCTCTCTCTCTCTCTCTCTCTCTCCCTCTATGCATTTAATATTTAATATTTTGGCTTTGATCAGTCTGCATGTTTGTCTTTCTTCAGAGAAAACGAACAAAATTAGTAATTTTATCTGGGGAAGTGTGTGAAGCAGGGCTGTCAAAATGGCTACATTCGAATTTTGTACATAAATATGATGAATATTCGATTTAAAAGACATAATTTCAGTTAATGGACAAAAGTTTTGTCTTCTCTCCTGAGGCCACAAGCAAAATATTACTAATGCACAGTTCTTCAAAGCAATACAATAACACGACTATCTTTGAAAAAATTTTCTTAATGTTTAACCGTATATAATTAAGTTAATTAGAAACAAAATGGCATCATGCATACACAGTTTAATACAAAGCTCTGAAAACCAATCACAAAGTGTTCGGGTTGAGTACCGAATTCAGTACTTTTAAGGGTACCGATCGAAATGCGTCGGTACTACTGAGTATCGATTCACATCATATCATTCGGTACCAAATTTCGGTATCTGAGAACGCATTTGAGAGAGAGAGAGAGAGTCTGTGACGTGATGTCACCTCTGCAACTCTTTATAACGCAACACACGGGGCAAACCCACATGTTCTGAAGTGTGTTTACATTCATACGGTTTCCGTGGAAACGCAGACAGTGTTTACATTCACACGGTTTCCGTGGAAATGCAGACGGTGTTTACATTCGCATGGTTTCCGTGGAAACGCAGACAGTGTTTACATTCGCATGGTTTCCGTGGAAACGCAGACAGTGTTTACATTCGCATGGTTTCCGTGGAAACGCAGACAGTGTTTACATTCGCATGGTTTCCGTGGAAACGCAGACAGTTTACATTCGCATGGTTTCCGTGGAAACGCAGACAGTGTTTACATTCGGATGGTTTCCGTGGAAACGCAGACAGTGTTTACATTCGCATGGTTTCCGTGGAAACGCAGACAGTGTTTACATTCGTATGGTTTCCGTGGAAATGCAGACAGTGTTTACATTCACACGGTTTCCGTGGAAACGCAGACAGTGTTTACATTCACACGGTTTCTGTGGAAACGCAGACAGTTTACATTCGCATGGTTTCCGTGGAAACGCAGACAGTGTTTACATTCGGATGGTTTCCGTGGAAACGCAGACAGTGTTTACATTCGCATGGTTTCCGTGGAAACGCAGACAGTGTTTACATTCGTATGGTTTCCGTGGAAACGCAGACAGTGTTTACATTCGCATGGTTTCCGTGGAAACGCAGACAGTGTTTACATTCGCATGGTTTCCGTGGAAACGCAGACAGTTTACATTCGCATGGTTTCCGTGGAAACGCAGACAGTGTTTACATTCGGATGGTTTCCGTGGAAACGCAGACAGTGTTTACATTCGCATGGTTTCCGTGGAAACGCAGACAGTGTTTACATTCGTATGGTTTCCGTGGAAACGCAGACAGTGTTTACATTCACACGGTTTCCGTGGAAACGCAGACAGTGTTTACATTCACACGGTTTCCGTGGAAACGCAGACGGTGTTTACATTCACATGGTTTCCGTGGAAACGCAGACAGTGTTTACATTCACACGGTTTCCGTGGAAACGCAGACAGTGTTTACATTCATATGGTTTCCGTGGAAACGCAGACAGGAGGGCGGAGTCCATTCATAAAAACGGAATTTACTCTAATGCCACGTAATTCGTCAATTCTTGGATGAATAAAAGAAGGTCTGTCACTTAATTGGAATCGCGATATGAACTCGTGTATGTGAATATTAAAACACAGAAGACGGATTGAATATGAATCCTGCATGTTCCGTTAGCCTCGATGTATATGAATGGCAGAGACCTGGTTTTGTTTACTACACAAATACTGAAGCACACTTGAACTCGAACACGAGCCTCTGCGTCTCACCACATGAACACATGAACTCAGAGAGTCACTTCATGAGAATTGGACCGTTTCATTTAAGAAAAATAGCATCATATCATACTGTATACACACAGAAGCTTCACGGCAACCTGTCAAAATAAAAGTGCGGTTTAACATGTAACAGAAATATATTACTCTTTTGTACAGTATAATGTACGTCTTTATATATTCCAATTACTG
Organism: Schizopygopsis pylzovi; assembly: GCA_027422435.1. Taxonomy (NCBI): domain Eukaryota; kingdom Metazoa; phylum Chordata; class Actinopteri; order Cypriniformes; family Cyprinidae; genus Schizopygopsis; species Schizopygopsis pylzovi. The sequence goes on along the minus strand of CM049818.1, from coordinate 882,779 downwards.
ACCAATTTAAATGATTATTGCAACCAAAGTAATTGTAAAAAATCTTGTCTTGTTTCTCGTGAACCCAATCTCGTGTCTCGTCTCGTGGGATAAGTGTCTCGCCCCCCCCCCAGTACTTACATTATCCCAAATGTTTCAAAGAAGGTATAAATCCAGTGAAATAAGCACATTTAACCAGTGAAACGGACATGACGTCACACACCCTCGACTTCCGGTTTGATTTTATATAAACCCCAAAACACTTTAATATATATTGTATTTTATTAGACAGCACAGAGTAGCATAGCCTTTGTTTCTCTGTTCGCTTTGAACTTACCTTTAAAATGAATTACATCTTTATTAGTGATCGACCGATATTGATTTTTTTATAACCGATACCAATTATTTGCATGTTTATGTACCCGATATGCAGAACTGATATTTATTCACTGTTATAAAGTACATAAATAACAGACTGAAGTCCATTCTTCACTTTCAGTCATCTTAACAACAGCAAACAACTGTCTTTCATGTAAAATTTAATCTTCAAATTACAACAATAAAAACATTTTATTTATAAAAAGCATCATCAGCAACACTGATATTAGCAATAAGCTAAATAATGTTTTCAAATGGAGAAAATAAAGGACAGAAGTCATATCAACTTCATTTTAATCTACAGTTTTAGGTTTATAATCTGTTTAATAGACTAAAGAGTGAAGAATAATTCACTGAATAATATTCTCTGGAATATTGAAATAAGCTATAACAAACAAAACATCGTATTTTATTGCATTTCTTAACTGTTTTATCAGAATTATTAAAATGTTTTTTCATTCTAAATTGTGAAAACTGCTGACAGCGGTTTATCTATTTACACAGAACTATACTCAAACTGATCGCTTGCGGAGATAATTAATCATTAATTTTGATAGAGATGTTTATTTAGATTGTTTTTGACAGCCCTAATGTGTAGTGTCTTGATTAGACGTGAAATGAGCGTGTGTGTGTGTGTGTGTGTGTGTGTGTGTGTGTGTGTGTGTGTTTTCTTGCAGCCACGCGCAGCACGGCGTCCATCGTGTCGGAGGTCATGATGTACGTGACCATCATCGGTCTGCAGTTCTGGCTCCTGGTGGAGATGATCTACTGCTACAGGAAGATCGCCGCGGCCGGAGAGGAAGCGCTCAGAGCTAGCGCGTCAGTAACACGCCTCTCGCACGCTCACAGTGTCGTTTACACTATACTCAATAGGCCTGAAAGTGATATTAAATTGTTATACATTTTGAATGCTTTGGAGCAGAGACTTAAGGTGCGTTCACACCAGACGCGAATGAAGTGAATAAATCGCGCTATTCGCGCATAGTTGGACGTTTAATGATTTTGAGTTTACCCGCTTCATTCACGCGTGAAATTAACTTAATTCGCGCGTGAAATTTGCTTCATTCGCGCGTGAAATTCGCTTGATTCGCTCATGAAATTCGCTTCATTCACACGTGAAATTCGCTTCATTTGCGCGTGAAATTCACTTCATTTGCGCGTGAAATTCGCTTGATTCGCTCATGAAATTCGCTTCATTTGCGCGTGAAATTAACTTCATTTGCGCGTGAAATTAACTTAATTCGCTCATGAAATTCGCTTCATTCGCGCGTGAAATTCGCTTCATTCGCTCATGAAATTCGCTTCATTCACACGTGAAATTCGCTTCATTTGCGCATGAAATTCACTTCACAACAGACCTCCATTGTCGTTTGGGATTTTCTGCCTCCGCTCGTAATCACGTCACTGCTTGAGCAAGCTCCTGATTGGTTAACGCGGCGCGAACATCCGCCAAAGTTCAGATTTTTCAACTCGCGTTATTCGCGCGTCAAATGCCCCAAACGCTCAATTCGCGCCGCCTCATTCACGCGAATAGCGCTGCAGGATTGTCTATCTTTGCATTGACTTAACATGTAAATCATTTGCGCGTAGCGCTTCATTTGCGTCTGTCGTGAACGCACCTTTAAGGTTGGTCTCCTTTTAAAGAAGACACTTGGCAGATTATTGTAGAGGTGAAAAAAGTATATCACACAAAAAGTTATGGAAGTTTATGGAAATATAAAGTGTAAAAATTTAAATATTTACATTTGATATAAAATACAAAAATCTGAAGATGTTGTGTTCCAAATTTGAGGTTGATGTCTCAAAAAATTTAGTTTGGGCGCAGTACCAATCTTTTCCACTAGATGAAAGAAACCCTGTATCATTGCAGTTTATAAGTGCAGCGCTGCTTTATTTACAGCGGTAACCAAGGAAACACTATCTATCATTATCTTCTCCACTAGATGACCATTAAATTCCATTGGTAACCATATAAGGGCGTCTTCATTTCCGTATATGAGTGATCTGAAACATGTTTTAAACTTAAGTCATAAGCAGGGCCGCACGGAATCCGCGGCCGCAGATATCCGCAGAAAACTCCGCAGATTTCCGCAGATTGTAGCGCCCGTCATCCTCTAAGAGAGAGTGTGCCGCGCATGCTCGTTTGAAGTTACGCTGTTTGAGGTGACTTATGTGAGAGTGCAGCGCACGAACATCATATTTAAAATGTCCACAATAAAACTAACCGCGGAAGAGTTAAACAAAACGTCACCTGTCTGCAAAAATTACAGCTCTGGACAGAGCAAAATAATTTGGTAATGACTTTTATGAAGATGGGGGAATTATGTTCTGTAAATCCTGTCAGCACTCCGTCGTTTACCTGAGGAGACAGACGGCACTGGTACATCTCAAATCCACTCGCCACAAGAATCGAAAGCTAAGTTCTGTTGGTAAGTTTAATGTAAAGTGATATTTACTTAGTGTTGTAAAAACACTTCACAATTTATCTTAATACACGCTAAATTCACAATGATGAAAACGTATTGGTGCTGGGTGGTATGAGCTGTATTTTTCAAATGCCGTCATATAGCGGTGAAGAGATGGAGAAAAAAATAAATAAATGGCCAACAAAGTATCAAGTCACGATTGTCTGTAAAGCGAAATAAAATCTTTATTCTGACATCCGCGTGTTCTGCGCATCTCTGTGAATGAGCGCCGCAGTGTTGACTACTACACATACTCAAGTATGCATGACGCTCGCCCATCTCAAGAGGACATGAACTTCATCTGAGTCACTGCACCGGGATTTCTCACCAGAAACATATCGTCAGAAAACAAAGCTCTTCACTGCAATCCGCCTAAATAAAAGTTCGTTTAACTTTATGACCGAAATATATTGCTATATTGTGTGTTAGAATGTACTTCTGAAAGTAATATTAATAAGGAATATCAAACAATTTCACAATTTTTCATCCATGTTTAAAGTTTAACCAGCCTAAGCATCTGTTGTGCACCACATTGCCAATGAAAAGAAAACTGTTAACATTTAATCAGTATTTTTTTGCTAAATAGCACATTAGTTTTATGCAATGTTTATATTTTATATGTATAATATAAAGCCCTGTCAAGTAAAGAAAAATATACAGGGGGGCGGGGGCTTCGTGAGGGTCATCTTACCACCCAGCACTACAACGTATTGACACTTTGAATAAATAGCTCTTTTATTTATGACATGTATAATATATATACACACACATACATATATATATATATATATATATATATATATATGCTCTTTTGTTGATTTTGATCGCTTCCATTGTCCTCATTTGTAAGTCGCTTTGGGTAAATGACTAAATGTTATATATACATATGTATATATAACATTTAGTCATTTACCCAAAGCGACTTACAAATGAGGACAATGGAAGCGATCAAAATCAACAAAAGAGCAATGATATGCAAGTGCTATAACAAGTCTCATTTAGCTTAATGCAGTACACGTAGCAAGGTTTTTTTTTAATAGAAAAAGAATAGAGCAAGCTAGTGTTAGAGGCCTTTTTGCAGGTCATTCCACCAGGAGGGAACATTTAATTTAAAAGTCTGTGAAAGTGATTTTGTGCCTCTTTGGAATGAACAATAAAGTAACGTTCACTTGCAGAATAAAAACTTCTAGAGGTACATACGTCTGAAGAAATTAATTTAGGTAAAGGAGTGCAGAGCCAGTAGTGGTTTTGTAGGCAAACATTAATGCTTTGAGAAAAAAAAATATTGTATATATATATATTAGTTTAAATAATTGTATTAATAATAATAATAATTAGTTAAATTTAATGTCTACACTGAACCAATTAAAACCTTGAATTACCAAACATTTAATTCTAATTAAAATAATTGATATAATTCAGAACACAGACATTGGCCTCCTGTATATCTAAGACTCCATCTACAGCTGAAAGAAAGGAGTTCATCTTTGATTTCACAAAGACCTTCATTGAAGCTGACATCCCTCTGGAAAAAACTTCAAAATTTTCCCCATTTTTACAGAAGTACTGCAAACAGGGAGGGTCAGTTCCGGCTCCATCTCACCTACGCTCTGATTACCTTCCACAATTATTTCCTCAGTATTTGGAGGATATCAAGCAGGCTGTACATGGAAGTCCTGTATATGTAATTGCTGATGAAACAACAGATGCTTGTGGCCGTTGTGTCCTTGCTATTCTCCTCCAGCCAGTGGGCAAACCACCTGTTGCAGCAGATCTAATTTTTCTAGATTGTGTTAATTTCAGCACTGTATCCTAGGCTGTCATCTCCTGTCTTAACTCCAACAACGCCAATTTCAATGATGTATGGGCTTTTGTGACTGATTCTGCAAGTTATATGAAAAAAGCATATAACACAATTCTCCACGGTCTATTCCCCAATGCCAATCATGTCACCTGTCTGGCACATCTGCTGCAATTGGTGCAGTTTCCTGACACATTTGAAGAACTGAACCGGATGTGTGCTTTGGTAAAGCGGGTTTTCTGCCAGTCACCCAAACGTCATCTTGAATTGAGGGCCTTCATGATGCAGCAGGGCCTGTCTCCTCTCATGCCAGTCTTTGCTGTCCGAATAAGATAGGGATCCTGGATAAAAGCTGTGCGATACCTGGCCGGAAATATTGATGTCTTGCAAGGCTTCATCCCAACACTGCCACCGACCTCTAAAGCTGTGCGGGACCTTGGAGTTCTGTTAGAAGAGAATGGAAAGCTCCTGAAAGTCCAGGCCACCTTCATCGTGGAGCACAGCTCCGATATTCTTGCCACTCTAACCAAACTGGAAGAAACCTCCAGACCCACAGCTGCCAGCATCTTCAGCCAGCTGGAGGACCTCAGCATGCTGTTTGAGTATGGCCGCACTGCAGAGGCTGAGGATTGGCGTCCCAAGACTAGAGAGCAACTGAATGAGTTAAATGAGGATGAGAGGTACACTTGTTCAGAGCTGTTTAAAGAGGCAATGGCAGAATGTTTCACCAAGCTACAGTCAGTTATGGAGACATCCTTGCACTGAACTTTTCAAAGTCCTCCCAATCTTTGATCCTGCCAAGGTATCTGGTTTAAAACCTGATATTAAGAAGTATGTTCAAGTTATCCCTTCACTGAGTAATGTCTCCACAGAAGAGTGGCATCGCTACATCCGGATGGACAAGAGTGATGCAGGTGAGGTTAGTGCGGATGGAGTGGTGGGCTGCCAGGGAAGATCGAATGCCAACACTCGCCCCACTAGCTGCACTGTACCTACATCTCCCTACTACTTCAGTGGATGCGGAGAGGCTTTTTTCTCACTATTCCACACTTCTAACAGAACACAGACGCAGCCTAACAGAGGAGAATGTTAAAATGATGCTGATTGCCAAATTTAACACCAGATATCAACTCACATCTACATTCCAACTTCACTCGCATTCAGTAGTTTTTCTGATGTAAATAACTTTTTTCTGATGTAAAATTACTACTGATTGTAAATGACTATTTTTACTACCAAATTACTACTGCATTTATTGAAGAGTTTAATTGATTGCCACACCACTTTGTTTATTTATTTATTTATTTATAGTTGTTAACAGTACCTTTATTTATTTATATTTATTTGTGCATTAATTTCTATTTATTTTTTAATTATATCAGAGTATTTCTTTAGTCTTTTATGATATGCAAATGTTTAGTTAATGATTTGTGTACAATTTAGAAAGAAATGTTTCCTGCAGCTTTAGAGATCCAGCAGATTTAGTCTAAAAGAGACCTAGCTTTGTTTAACAAACCAGTTGTTTCAAAAGGATTTGTATTGTAAACCTTAAATAAAAGTTAAGAAGTGAATAATTTTAATGTTATTTGTAATGTTTTCAGCTTCTGTACTCTCCTATACTCTAAAACCATTCCGCAGAATTCCACAGATTTTTCCAAAAATTCTGCGCAGAAATCGCCAAAAAAGTCCGCAGATTCCGTCTGGCCCTGGTCATAAGCACTTTGTTTACAGCGGTAACCAAGGAAACCCTGTATCATTTAAACTTAAATTTCACAGAACTGACTCTGGTATTGTTCACTCATTATCTTGTCTATATATAATTATTACATTTAAATGTATTGGTCTAAAAGTATTGTATACTCATTTTTTTTTATTAAAGCTAAAGTTTTACGACTTAAAATAGTCAAATTAAATATAAAAACTTTATTGCGGCTAGTTGCCAATCAATATTTCTGTTTCATTTAGTTTTACTTTATGTGCGATAATATCTAGAATTAAAGTGTCTAGAAATGTTATAGACGTGTAAAATAAAACTACTAAAAATGACAAAAACTTTAATATTAAAATAAAGTGGAGAATGTAAAAATAATAACTAGTTTAATTCAACTGATTTAAATTATTGTTCAGTGGAGAAGGTTTTCGATAACTTCTTTTAATATTCAGCAATAAATATTATAATTATTACATTAAATTGTACTGGATCGAAAGTAATAGTTTAATACAAATAAATAGAATAAAAACTAATTTTTATAACTTCAAACATAACAAGTAGTTTTCTCGTTTTAATAAAATTTTTCTGACTAAAATAACTAAAAATGAATAAATCTAAAACTACTAAAATGACAAAAATACAAAACAATTACTATAAAAATGTTTTAAAACACAATAGCATCTCAATAACACTCAAATGTATTTTGCGACGTATTGTCTTTCATGAGATGATTGTTCTGTGTGTCGCAGTGCGGAGTATCTGGCGATCGCGTCCGAGAGCAAAGACAACTGCGCCGGCGTGCAGGTAGCAGAATGAGTTAACTAGCACAGGTGAGTTAACTAGCAGTCCTCACTAGTCCTGGTTTCCCCTGGTTTCTCTTTCCAACCGCTCTCTTCTTTCCCGTCCGCAGGTTTCTCCGGGACGCTCTTCCTTCTGAACTGTTGTCACTGTCTCTGTTTTTATAAGCGTTTCGTACTTCTTCCTCCGCATGACCTTTATATGCTATGCATGGATAAAACCCTCACCATCCACGGCAATACTGACATAGAGACGCAATACACTGCTTTTACACTAGAGATCAGTAAAGAGCCAGCAGTCTTTGTTGATCTTGCCACACATCTATATTTACATATATATATACTACACATACTATAAGACCATATGAGAGCCAAACGCTTAGTTACTGTTGCTCCCTCGGACAAACAAATGGAGTTATCGGTAAGCCCCTCCCCCCTTAGTTACTGTTGCTCCCTCGGACAAACAAATGGAGTTATCGGTAAGCCCCTCCCCCCTTAGTTACTGTTGCTCCCTCGGACAAACAAATGGAGTTATCGGTAAGCCCCTCCCCCCTTAGTTACTGTTGCTCCCTCGGACAAACAAATGGAGTTATCGGTAAGCCCCTCCCCCCTTAGTTACTGTTGCTCCCTCGGACAAACAAATGGAGTTATCGGTAAGCCCCGCCCCCCTTAGTTACTGTTGCTCCCTCGGACAAACAAATGGAGTTATCGGTAAGCCCCTCCCCCCTTAGTTACTGTTGCTCCCTCGGACAAACAAATGGAGTTATCGGTAAGCCCCTCCCCCCTTAGTTACTGTTGCTCCCTCGGACAAACAAATGGAGTTATCGGTAAGCCCCTCCCTCCTTAGTTACTGTTGCTCCCTCGGACAAACAAATGGAGTTATCGGTAAGCCCCGCCCCCCTTAGTTACTGTTGCTCCCTCGGACAAACAAATGGAGTTATCGGTAAGCCCCTCCCCCCTTAGTTACTGTTGCTCCCTCGGACAAACAAATGGAGTTATCGGTAAGCCCCTCCCCCCTTAGTTACTGTTGCTCCCTCGGACAAACAAATGGAGTTATCGGTAAGCCCCTCCCCCCTTAGTTACCGTTGCTCCCTGGGACAAACAAACTGTTATTTTTTGTGTTTTTGCACAATTTTGGACACAGAAGGCCACCAAATGGGAATGAAATATTCCATGGAGGGATTTATGAAGTATTTCGGATCTTCCTGTGTTTGGCGCTGAAACCTAAAGATGTCCGAGTGCTCCTCGCCGTGCAGCTGATACTCGACTACCATTGGCTAGTCTGCGTTCCAGAGGCGGGGCTTACCGATAGCTCAATTGCATGAGCTGAACGTGAATGCAAACGCAATTTCTACACCGAGAGGAAACTCATCGATCGCTCGAGCTCCTAACTCGCAGTTGTTGTATAATCCAAGTGCAATATGAGAATCAAACTCTAGCTCTGGAATGTAGCAAGCACTCGCTGAACATGTGAAATGCATTGTGGGTAAGCACATTAAGACACCCGATCGCTCGTCCCGTCCCACTGTGTGCCGTTTTAACGCATGCCCACACTGCAGACGATCAATGCCAGGATCCTACTCGCCCCAGATCAGATGCGCCTGATGTAATGTGAGCATCAAACGCAGAAGGGAATTCTGGGAAATGTAGGAGTGCAAAGAGAGAGAGAGAAATGTGCCCATTAAATGAGCTCAAATGAATTCTGTGGACTCTTTGATTTGTGGTGTGGATGCTGGGCTGGGTTTGTTTGCGCTAACTAATGCATTTGTTAGCAAGAACTATGACGTTTATTGAGAACGCACACTTCATACACGATACAATGTCAAAATATTAAAGAATCCCTGCATGATTCAGACATATTTACAGTATTGGTAACACTTTACAATAAGGTTCATTAGTAAACAATGAACAATACATCTACAGCATTTATTCATCTCAGTTAATGTGACTAATACATTATTAAAATCACAAGTTGTGTTAGTTAACGCACTAACATGACTTAACAACTGTATTTTCATTAACTAAGATTAATAAATAGTGTAATAAATGCATTGTTCATGTTACATTAACTCGTGTTAACAAATGATTAATAAATAGTGTAATAAATGCATTGTTCATGTTAGTTACATTAACTCGTGTTAATAAATGATTAATAAATAGTGTAATAAATGCATTGTTCATGTTAGTTACATTAACTCGTGTTAATAAATGATTAATAAATAGTGTAATAAATGCATTGTTCATGTTAGTTACTAACATTATTCATTATTAATAATTCATTACATTTATATAGTGCTTTTCTGGGAACTCAGAGGGGGGGGGGTCTCCTCAACCACCACCAGTGTGCAGCATTGTGCCAGAACGCCCCCCCACACACCAGCTAATTAGTGGAGAGGAGAGAGAGTGACGAAGCCAATCAGTGTATGGGGATGATTAGGAAGAACTGATGGCCAGAGGTCAGTGGGTGAATTGGGCCAAGGGGTTACACCCCCACTCTGAGTCAGGACCTCTCAGGAGAGTCAGTTATATATCACGTATAAATGATTAAATACAAAATCAATAGTCGTTATTATGATTGATGTGGTTTGGTATTGGTAAAATGTGTTTGGAAAAAAATATGATTGGAATAGCAATTTGCCTAATAATTATGTATGCACTGCATATACAGTGGGTACGGAAAGTATTCAGACCCCCTTAAATGTTTCACTCTTTGTTATATTGCAGCCATTTGCTAAAATCATTTAAGTTCATTTTTGTTCCTCATTAATGTACACACAGCACCCCATATTGACAGAAAAACACAGAATTGTTGACATTTTTGCAGATTCATTAAAAAAGAAAAACTGAAATATCACATGGTCCTAAGTATTCAGACCCTTTGCTGTGACACTCATATATTTAACTCAGGTGCTGTCCATTTCTTCTGATCATCCTTGAGATGTTCTACACCTTCATTTGAGTCCAGCTGTGTTTGATTATACTGATTGGACTTGATTAGGAAAGCCACACACCTGTCTATATAAGACCTTACAGCTCACAGTGCATGTCAGAGCAAATGAGAATCATGAGGTCAAAGGAACTGCCTGAAGAGCTCAGAGACAGAATTGTGGCAAGGCACAGATCTGGCCAAGGTTACAAAAACATTTTGTGTGTGTGTTTGAGTGTGTGTGTGTGTGTGTGTGTGTGTGTGTTTGAGTGTGTGTTTGAGTGAGTGTGTGTGTGTTTGAGTGAGTGTGTGTTTGAGTGTGTGTTTGAGTGTGTGTGTTTGAGTGAGTGTGTGTTTGAGTGTGTGTGTGTGTGTGTGTATGTGTGTGTGTGTGTTTGAGTGTGTGTGTGATGAAGACGAGCCCACCAGCTCGTCTCCGGGGAAAGAGTCCGTTAAGGGATTTATTTACAGTGCCAGAAAGATCTGTCCACAGTGAAGGATATATACAGGTGCACACAAAAATGACAAAAATCCAAAGTACCAAAGAAAGAACAAAAGGGAAAAATAAACCAGAACATAATCCAACAATGATATATTCAGATAAACAGGTATCCACAATATACGAAGGGGTTTTGCTTGAGGTAGCACTCTTGCGTCGACTTGGTAACCTCGGCTTATATAGGCCAAACTCCGCCCCTTTTTTGGGCCATACCATTCACAGGTAAGAATAGCATTTAAAGGATCCCCGGGTGTTAAGACTTGCATGGATTAATATAACTAATTGATGTATCTTAAATTATAGAGATTCATAAATTGTTCATAAGTTAATATATTACCAAAATCATCAAACACAGACAGAATACAGTTCAAGTTATTATTAAACCATCTAGGGGAAAAAAAGAGACTTATTTCTATCAGCATTATTCCAAAGGAGAGCTTTGTGTGGAGAGAAACATGGATAAAACATAATTTCCATGAAAGAAGACATTACTGATGGACGTTATATAAGGAAATAGGTAACTTGCCAGGCAATATATTACTCTTTTTTAGTAAGAAACTTAAGCCACCAAGCTGGTCAAATATGTTATTTGGAATAATGAACCACAGTGACATTGGATTCATAAGGCTTCTTCTCAACCAATTTACTTTAAGTGTGTTTACAATATCTGCAAAGTCCAAAGAAATCAAGGCCACCTTCGCTTCTAGCAATTCACGTGTCGTTATAGTTGCTCCGCCTCTACTGCGGTGACATCATCGTGAACACGCCACAAACAAACACACAACAAAGGAGCGTATCGACGGAATGGTGTTCTTCATTCTCTGCGTGTGGATGTGTTTAACAGCAATGGACAAGCCTATGAGAACGCTTGGGACTTTTTCATTACGTGCTCATACAATAATACATTTCTAATATAGTCTGGAGGTACACTTAATCTATCAGATTGTTTTTAGTTGAAGCAAAACACAGATACAAAGTAAAAATATAATCAGAAAACTCTAATACTCTAAAAATATACAAAGTGCAAAAAGTATATTCATAATCTCTCGCTGGATCCGCTCCTCGGCTATCAATGAGAGGAACGTCTCCTCAACAGACATGTTTGGGTCGATACAGAAACAGTGTCCGGTCCTTCGCTGGCGGTGCTGATTTAAATCTCTCTCTCTCAATCTCTCCATCTCTCTCCATCTCTCTCTCTCTCCCCATCTCTATCTCTCATCTCTCTCCATCTCTCTCTCTCTCTCTCCCCAACTCTCTCTCTCTCTCTCCCCATCTCTCTCTCTCTCTCAATCTCTCCATCTCTCTCCATCTCTCTCTCTCCATCTCTCTCAATCTCTCGCTCTCTCTCTATCTCTCGATCTCTCTATCTCTTTCTCTCCATCTCTCTCAATCTCTCTCGCTCTCTCTCTATCTCTCCATCTCTCCATCTCTCTCTATCTCTCCATCTCTATCTCTCTCTCCATCTCTCTCTCTCTCTCTCCCCAACTCTCTCTCTCTTTCTCTCTCTCTCTCTCCCCATCTCTCTCTCTCTATCTCTCCATCTCTCTCTCTCTCTCAATCTCTCCATCTCTCTCGATCTCTCTCTCTCCATCTCTATCTCTCGATCTCTCTCTCTCCATCTCTCTCCATCTCTCCATCTCTCTCTCTCTCTCAATCTCTCGATCTCTCCATCTCTCTCGATCGCTCTATCTCTCCATCTCTCTCTATCTCTCGATCTCTCCATCTCTCTCGATCTATCTCTCTCTCTATCTCTCTCTCTCCATCTCTCTCAATCTCTCTATCTCTCTCTCTATCTCTCCATCTCAATTTCAATTTCAATTTAAGTGTGCTTTATTGGCATGACAAAAACTATACATTTGTATTGCCAAAGCAATTGCAGCTGGGCTGCTCACAAGTAGTGCACATTTGAATTAACAGAAATAAAAATAAAAAATAATAACAGTAATAAAAAAAAAAAAAATATTTAAACCGTATTAAATATGTAGTGCAAAATGAATGACTATTGTAAGTATGTGAAATAAAATTAAATAAAGTACAGTATAAGGTTTATACAGGCAAAATATACATTTAAGTTATATAATGGAGTAATATGTCATAATATAATCTACATGTGCTGGAAACATCAGCTCAGGGCAGACGGAGTGTCTTCTCTTCTATGGTGACAGAGAGACACATATTGAGCAGCAAGCACACAGCAGGTCTTGTGTTCTCCGAGCAGATACGCTAGTTTCTCCTGGTCTGGAAGAGTTGTAAATGTGGGATGGATCTGCTGTATTTTGTCGTAGTACACTGTCCGTATATCTGTGTATTTGGAGCACTCTGTCAGGAAGTGCAGTTCTGTTTCCATCTGATTCAGGTCACAGTGTGGACACAATCTCTGCTCCGGGGGCAGCCATGTTTGTCTGTGTCTGCCCGTCTCTATCATCAGCTTGTGTCCGCTGAGTCTGTATCTGGTCAACGTGCTTCTCAGTTTCTTATCTGATACTGTGAACAGATACTCTGCCATACTGTACTCTCTCTTTAGGGACAGATAGCATTGCATTTTACTCTGTTGTTGAGTTTGGGTTTGCCAGTGAGTGATGTAGCTCTGTTTGATTTGTGCAGTGATCTGATTGGTTCTGATGTTGTGATTCAGAGCATCAGTAGATGTTAGTGAAGCATCAGGACTGAAGCTCTGGATCAGCTGGAGGAAGGGCTTGCTTTCTTTGCTCATCTCTTGGTATTGCAGGGCTTTATAATGGTATGATTGGGGATCACTGAGCTTCAGATGTTTCCAGAATTTAATTGCCCTTTTTTGTATCTTAGTGATTAGAGGATATTTGCCTAATTCTGCCCTGCATGCGTTATTTGTTGTGTGCCGGTGCACGTGTAATATATTTTTACAGAGTTCTGCATGCAGGGTCTCAATCGGATGTTTTTCCCATTTGGTGAGATCTTGACTTGGATTTGTCAGTGGACCCCACACCTCGCTGCCATAGAGTGCAATGGGTTCAATTACTGATTCTACTATTTTCAGCCAAATTCTAATAGGGATTTCTATAGGACATTGCCGTTTTATGGCGTAGAAGGCCCTGCGTGCTTTATCTCTCAGTTCATTCACAGCATGATTAAAGTTTCCAGTGGATGTGATTTTCAAACCCAGGTAGTTGTAGTGTGATGTGTGTGTTATCTGGTTAGTGCCTAATGTAAAGATGTGTTCTGTTCCCTGGGATCTGGATCTTTTCTGAAAGATCATAGTGTTGGTTTTCTTCAGGTTGACTGTCAGGGCCCAGGTCTGGCAGTATTGCTCCAGCAGGTCCAGGTTCTGCTGTAAACCATGTTTAGTGGGAGACAGCAGAACCAGATCGTCTGCATACAGCAGGCATCTGATCTGTGAGTCGTGTAGAGTGAGGCCAGGGGCTGCAGATCGCTCCAGACTGAGCGCCAGTTCATTGATATAGATGTTAAATAATGTTGGGCTTAAGCAGCAGCCCTGTCTCACTCCACGCTCCTGGGAAAGATACCTTGTACGTTTGGTGTTGATTTTTACGCCACATTTACTTTCAGTGTACATTGATTTGATGAGGTCATAGGTTTTACCTCCTATTCCACTTTCAATAAGTTTGTAGAATAGTCCTTGGTGCCAGATTGAGTCAAACGCTTTTTTAAAGTCAATAAAGCATGCATATATTTTCCCTTTATCTTGATGAACGTGTTTTTCAATCAGAGTATGTAATGTATAGATGTGATCAGATGTACGATAATTTGGTAAAAATCCGATTTGACTTCTGCTCAGTACATTGTGTGTGGTGATGAAGTCTAGTAGTCGAGCATTTATTATGCTACAGAATAACTTTCCCAGGTTGCTGCTCACACAGATGCCTCTGTAGTTGTTAGGATCAAATTTATCTCCGTTTTTAAAGATTGGTGTTATCAAGCCTTGATTCCAGATGTCGGGGAAGTAACCTACACGCAGGATCACATTGAATAGTTTTAGAACGGCTAATTGGAGCTTGCTGCTTGTGTGTTTTATCATTTCATTTAATATCCCATCAGGTCCTGATGCTTTTTGGAGTTGGAGGTTTTTGATTTTTTCTTTAAGTTCTTTGTCAGTTATTGGGAAATCTAATGGGTTTTGGTTATCTTTGATTGTTAATTCTAGTTTTTCTAATTGGTTGATTGTTTGATTTTGCTCACAGTTCGTGTCTGTTTGTACTTTATTAAACAATGTTTGGAAATGACTTTCCCATATTTCTCCATTTTGAATGGGCAGTTCTTCATGATCAGTTTTTTTCAGATTGTTCCAATTATCCCAAAATTGGTTTGTGTTCACTGACTTCTCAATTATTGTTAGTTGTTTTTGGGTGTATTGTGCTTTTTTGGTTCTGAGTGTATGTTTGTATTGTTTTAGTGTTGCGCAGTAAAGATGACGGATCTCTGCATTATTGGGATCATTATGTTTCTGATTTGACAATGTTCTCAGGTTTTTGCGAATAGTTTGGCAGGTCTGATCAAACCAATTTTTGTCATTTTTGAGGATTTGTTTTTGTCCATTTTTTGTTTTCAATTTGGATAGTTTTGCTGATTTTTCAAATATGTAATTGATATCTTTTACAGCAAGATTGACCCCTTCATTAGTGTGAGCATAGGTGTTATTTAGGAAGTTATCTATCAGCGCTTGTATTTTTTGGCTGCTAAGTGCTTTCTGATATTCTTCAGCGCTGTTTTCAGCCCATCTGTATGGTTTTCTGATGTTGTACAGGTTACTGGGCTTTGTGTTAATGTTATTTTCAGTCTTTTTGAGATACGCCGTGATTTGACTGTGATCAGACAGAGGGGTCAGTTCTCTAACGGTGAATGATCTGAGAGATGAAGGATCTATGTCTGTTATCATATAATCAACTGTGCTATTCCCAAGAGGTGAGCAAAATGTGAATCTACCTAAAGTGTCTCCTCGTAACCTACCGTTGATGATATACAGACCCAGGCTTCGACAGAGCTGCAGGAGGTCTTTTCCATTCTTGTTTACTGTATGGTCATGGTTATTTCTGTGGATATGGGAGAAAGTGTTGTTAATAACAGTCAATTTGTTGTTGATGTATTTGCTACCTTGTGTGTCGGTGAAGTCCGGCAGTAGTCCTGTTCTTGCGTTCAGGTCCCCGCAGATGAGCACGTTTCCCTGGGCCTGGAAGTGATTCGTCTCTTCCTCTAATGTGGAGAACATATCTTCGCTGTAGTAGGGGGACTCTGATGGCGGGATGTATATGGCACACAGGAATATATCTTTTCTGGATGAGAGCAGTTCCTTGTGGATTTTAAGCCAGGTGTAGCATTTGCCTTGCTTTACTGTGTTGATGTGGTTGTGGAATTTTGATTTGTACCAGATTATTTGTCCTCCTGAGTCTCTTCCCTGTCGGACTGTGCTGAGTTTTTGTGATGGTAGGATGATTTCTCTGTAGTTGGGTGGGCAGTGGGTGATTGCGTCTGCCCTGCTCCATGTCTCCTGTAGAATTATAATGTCCATCTCCTTGATGCTCTTCTGGAATTCTGTGTTTAAACTCTTCAGCCCAAATGCTGATGAATTCAAGCCTTGAATGTTCCACATTGATATCGAAAGAGTCATTTCAAGAGTTCAATGTATAGAGTTCTTGTTTTCAAAAATAGAGGTAATCCTTTTCTAATGTAATCTAATATATTTAAAAATAATGTGGTTGTTTTTTTTTTTTTTTTTTTTTTTTTTTTTTTTTTTCTCGTTGTTTGGCAGATGTTTGTATGCTGTGTGGACCCTCATGCTGTCAGCTGGGCACTGATGTAGTTCAGCAGCTGTCTGATCTCGCTCATCTCCAGTGTATTTGCTGGTCCTTTCAGGGCCTGAGCGTAGCTCCTGGAGTGTGGGAGTGGTGCTGAGATCAGTGTGTTATCAGCTGAGGATGCATGGGCGGGTGGGAGGCTGGTTTCTGCTGGTGATGGGCCCATCCTAGTGTTGCTCCTCTGCCTGGAGTGGTGTTTTTGTGGTGGTCGGGGGTGTCTTTGGTGGTCCTCTGGTGCAGACTGGGGTGTCCTGTGGTGGTGTAGCGCTGGTGCATGGGGTGTTCTGATGGGGAATTTAGCATGGTGTGTGGGTCTCCAGTATTGTGCAGCCAGTGGGGGTCGTTCTCTATGATGGGACTGTGCGTTTCTGCTGGGTGTCTGGATTTGTGTTCTGTGGATTGGTATATGTGTTGTTTTCAGGGGAGTAGATGTGGTTTGTCTGCCCCATGCTGTGTCTTTCAGTGTTTTTGCAAACACATTGACTTTGTCCTTCCTTATGTGTACGTGGTCGTACAGGTCTCTGATTGTGAGGGAGGGGTGATGAGCCAGATACACATTGGGCAGGCGAGCACATCCTTTGGAGATGTCAGCGTTGACTCTCTGGATGGTGTCTGGGTGAATGTCTCTGCGGGGTAGGAGGGTAGATATGGTGATCTTTGTGTTGGGGTAGGTCTCTGTAGCCTTCTCTGCTACTCTGCAGATCAGCTGCCCAACTCTCTCCTGTTCCCTTCTCAGGTCGTTGGTGCCTGTGTGTATGATGATATGTGAGGGTGTGCCAAAGCTGGAGTCAGAAAGTATTCTGAGGGCATCACCTGTTTTTGGGCACCAGAGTTTTGTTGCTTTACGGCCTGGAAACAGTTTTTCTTCTTGTAGGAACTTCCCATTGGAGTCCATGAGGATGGCAATGTCAGCCTCTGTTTTCACTGGCTGTTTCTCAGCTGGGGTTGTAGCAGTGGTGTTCTGAGGGGTTTCTGGGTTTCTGGGTGTTGCAGGTGTTTCTGCTTCCCTTTGGCTGTTGCTGGGGTGTGATGATTTGGTGGGTGCCGGAGGTGTGCTGCTGGGATTTGGCTGCGTAGGTGTTGGTGAGGGTGGGGGGTCTTTTGGGGCATTTGCAGGGATAGAGAGACACCTCATCTGTGTTGTTAGGGTCTCTATCTGTCTGTCCCGTTGTTGTAGCTCGACTTTGAAGCATGCGAGCTCCCTCCCCATGTAGTCTTTCATTTCTGAAAGTTCCTTCCCCACGGTGTGTTGAAGTTCTTTGCTGTCTTTTTTAAACGTTTCCCTGTCCTGATTCAGAGTGTTCATTTCCCCCTTAAGTTCCTGGATGGATATTTTCAGCTGGTTTCTTATCTGGTCCAGCTGTTCTCTGAGTTGTTCCGTGTCTTTAGTGGTCAAGGCGTGGACTTGCTCACTCAGTTCCACTATTTCCAGTTCAAGCAGTGCTAAGCTGTGTTGTAGCTGATCGACTGTGTTGTGTAGTCCTGTGCTTGGGGGAAGGCTGATGTTCTCTGTGGTTTCCGGAGTGGTCCTGTTCTTTTTGTTGTTATGGGTTGAGGGCTCATTTTGGTCAGTGTCTTCTGGTGTGTCTGAGTGGTTTTGCTCGCAGGGGTTTGCTTCATCTCTTTCCACCATTTCTTTTAAGCACTGGAAGGTCTGCTCAAAGTTTGCGAGGGCAGCATTGTTTCCCTGTATCATTACAGTTCCATTTTGATAAAAGTTTATTGTCAGGTGTCTGTTCTCTGGGTTTTTGTCTGAGTCCTCATAAATGCACAGTTGTCTGCCTCTACAGATCCCATGTTTGGTGTGATATGGGAGCAGTGTGCAGGAAGCTGTGTGCCATGCAGTTGGGCGTTCTGTGTAGAAGAGCAGGTTTGTGGTGATGGTTTTGCCCTTGCTGTTTGAACTATCTTTAAACAGTTTCTCTGGGTTTTCCTTCTTTATTTTGAGCTTGTATTGTTGTCTGCCCTTCTCAGACTGGATGTCTGGGGGGTAGGAAAAGGTGTGAGCTGCAGGGCCCATTGCTGGTGTTGCCATGGTGGTGCCCTTTACAGGTCTTTGTTATTGAAAGTGATAGCTCAGTTAATCCAATCAGAAGGTGTGAATGGCAATAGCCCTCTTTTGTTATTTTAAGTTGATATGCAGTTCTACAGCTGTAGTATGCCAGAAAACTTTTGGTCAAGTTTTTTTGCAAAGTTTATAACAATTCCAGTTTTTAGTTAAATCTCTCTTGGTAGATTGATTATGAAATGTATTTTAGTTGAATTGGAGCACTTGTTGTCTTACCTCCACCAAATGGAAAGTTGAGGGCCTAATGGTTTGGTTTGTCCTTTTGCAATTGTTTGGTCCTTGTTATTTGTAGATAGAAATGTTATTTCAGTTTTACGATGGAATATTCCTTTTTGCAATAATCCTTTTTGTTGTATCAGTGAAGTTTGTAAGTGGTTCTTCTCCAGTAGTTTGTGTTTGTTTCCTTCTGAAGCCTTGTTGTAGGGTCCAGTTCAGTGTCCTTTTGTTTGAGTTCCAAAAGCTTTCCTTGTTTTCATAAGATTTTTCTCCTAATTTCGTTTTAGAAACTTTCTTTTCTAGAGTGAACTTGTGTTCATATCACATTTTTGTTAATTTTGTGTTTTTATCTTTGGTTTACCTCATATTTGAAGCAAGAAACTCTAGAAGGTTCAGGAGCTCATGTTGTCCATGTCCTCTCTCTATGATGGTCTCTCTCTCTCTCATCTCTCTCTCAATCTCTCCATCTCTCTCAATCTCTCTCGCTCTCTCTCTATCTCTCTCTTCCCATCTCTCATCTCTCTCAATTCAATTCAATTCAGAAAGCTTTATTGGCATGACAAAAACATACATTTTGTATTGCCAAAGCATTAAAACAACATAGAAAATGATTTACAATATCTGAACATTTAGAAAAGCCTAGAGAAAATAATAGTAGCAATGAAACTAAATAAAAAGGCAATATTATATAAACACATGGCTAGATATAGTAAATCATAAATAAAAATAATATAATTAGTAAAATAATATTAATAAAATAAATAAATAATTATAATAAATAAAAGATAATAATACAGAAATCATATAACAACTGAACTTAGTCATGTGAACATTATATACATTATATACATTACCTAGATGTGTGTAGGTCTAATGTGTGTGTGTGTGTTTCTCTCTGGCTGTCCCTCAGGAGATGACATGATGATATGAATCTTGCAGCAATAAGTGCACATTTGGCTTCTTCACCAAGAATGAAGCTGAGTTTTTGGGTTGGGCTACAAATGTTAAATTGGGGAAATATATGATTAATTTTGGGGTAGTAGTGGTCTCTGATATCTGTATATTTTGGGCACTCTGTGAGGAAGTGCAGCTCCGTCTCCGTCACTCCCAGCATGCAGTGCGAGCAGAGTCTGTCCTCACGAGAGAGCCAGGTCTGTCTGCGCCGGCCCGTCTCTACGGCCAGACTGTGTTCACTGAGTGTGTGTGTGTGTGTGTGTGTGTGTCTGCGCCGGCCCGTCTCTACGGCCAGACTGTGTTCACTGAGTCTGTACATCGTCAATGTTTTCCTGAGTTTCACATCTCTCACGGCGCTCAGGTAGCTTGCCGTGGTGTATTCTCGATTTAGGGCCGAATAACATCTCTCTCTCTTTCCCCATCTCTCTCTCTCTCTATCTCTCTCTCTCTCTCTCTCTCTCTCCCTCTCTCTCTCTCTCTCTCTCTCTCTCTCTCTCTCTCTCTCTCTCTCTCTCTCTCTCTCTCTCTCTCTCTCTCTCTCTCTCTCTCTCTCTCCCTCTCTCTCTCTCTCTCTCTCTCTCTCTCTCTCTCTCTCTATCTCTCTCTCTCTCTCCTCATCTCTCTCTCTCTCTCCTCATCTCTCTCGGTCTCTCTCTCTCCCCATCTCTCCATCTCTCTCTCTCTCAATCTCTCCATCTCTCTCTCCCTCTCTCTCTATCTCTCTCTATCTCTCTCTCTCTCTCCTCATCTCTCTCTCGATCTCTCTATCTCTCTCTCTCCCCATCTCTCCATCTCTATCTCTCTCTCTCCCCATCTCTCCATCTCTCTCTCTCTCAATCTATCCATCTCTCTCTCCCTCTTTCTCTATCTCTCTCAATCTTTAAAGTGCTTTTTAATAAAAAAAAATGTGCTTTGTGCTTGGAGGCATTTTTAAACTGCAGTAATAAAATAACTTGACATTTTCAACATATTTTTACCTCATTTATTTTTGCACCAAATTATAGAGAGTAGTATGGATAACTGTATTGATAAGCATTGTATCAGTATGGATAAAATGTAAACGATGCCCATCCCAACCCCAGAATCGATCGCAAAATACACCGAGGGGGGACACTAAACACACCCCTGAGTGCAGTGTAAAGGTGCGTTCACCTTTACACTGCCTACGAAGCGTTACGCGCAAATGATTTACATGTTAAGTCAATGCAAAGACGCGATAGACAATCCTGCGGCGCTATTCGCTTGAATGAAGTCTGTTGTGTAGTGAATTTCACGCGTGAATGAAGCGAATTTCACGAGCGAATGAAGCGAGTAAACTCAAAATGTTCAAGTGTCCAACTACGCGATTTATTCACTTCATTCGTGTTTGGTGTGAACGCACCTTAAGTGTATGAAATAACCGGAAAAGGGATATGGACGGAGGAGAGTGTCCATGTGCTATCAGGATTGCGTGTGCTGATAACGGCAACAGCAGGGAGGAACGCAACGGAGGATGAATGAGGTAAGTCGGTGTGTGTGTGTGTGTACCATCGTGTGACTCCAGTCCTTCATGGACTGGATCCGGTGGTCAGTTTCTAGATCGAACTCTCGACCAAGGAGGTAATAGCGCACGCTGTCCAGGGACCACTTGATGGCGAGACCGTCGAATATCTTGTCTCCCTGGGGAGTAGCTTGCGGCTGAGGTAGACAATTGGTCTCTCTTCTCCTGTGCTTCCCTGGGCAAGGACTGCTCCAATCCCTGGTGCGGACGCATCTACTTGCACCAGGAATCTCTGAGAGACGTCTGGACTCTGTAGGACTGGAGCACATCTTTTCTTTTAGGGTATTAAAAGCTGTCTCGCAGTCATCGGTCCAGGGAATAGGGTTTGTCTCCGTCTTGGACAGCAGGTTGGGCAGAGAAGCCGCGATGGAGGCGAAGTTTGGAGGCAGTCCTAGGAACAACGTCAGTTAGTGCTGGGCGGTATGACCAAAAATGTATATCGCGGTATTTTTCTAAATTATACCGGTTTCACGGTATATGACGGTATTTATTGTTTTCATGCATGTTAAGTGTTAAGGTGTTAAGCACGTGCAAATGTGATACATTCTGTCGGAACCTTTGGGAATGAGTATAATTATTATTAATAGCCGAGCGGCGTTACTATGTTGTCAGTGAGAAACTGCAGCCGAGAGCGGGAATGTAAAACCCGGAGTGGATCCGGAGCGGAGTGATTACAGAATGCTTCGAGCGGAGAGAGGAACGTGCTTTAATCCACTCCAGGCTTTGATCACACCCCCCTCAACAGACTGAATGCACCTCGTCTTTCCTTCATTTAAGACCTATTCAAGCTGAAATCAAGACAGTTATAATACTATTTGAGAAATGTAAGTGTATTTACGGTCTTAAAATTATGAAAAGTGAATTTAAGAAGGCGGGAACCCTGCAATTGACGGGAATCCGTCGTATCAACGGAGAACTTGTGTGTGAGAGACGCGGGAGCTTATGCAGCGGACGGTGGATATTTGGTGCGGTCGATGTGGATATTGTGGATGACTTCTCTCTCATCACCTTCTACTAGTGCTACAGTTTCGGAACGTTCACGCTTAGTAACACATACAGCTGTATCCTCGCCACAGTGTAACAGTGAAAAGAGTCCACACTCTAAAGGTGCGTTCACACCTGACGCGAATCGTGCGAATGATTTACATGTTAAGTCAATGCAAAGACGCAATAGACAATCCTGCGGCGCTATTCGCACGAATGAGGCGGTGCAAATTGCGTGGCGCGAATTGAACGTTTGACGCGCCATTCCCGCGAATAGCGCGAGTTGAAAAATCTGAACTTTGGCGGATATTCGCGCCGCATAAACCAATCAGGAGCTTGCTCTAGCAGTGACGTCATTACGAACGGAGGCAGAAAATCCGAAACAACAATGGAGGACAAAGTAATTGTGGTTGTATGTGGGTACCCGGAGCTTTATATACATCTTCGTACTTTTACAAAAACAGGAATACATTTTGCAACGAGACTGGAGCTACCTGGCAGAAGCCCCTCCCATGACGCGTATTCGTGTCTGTTGTGTAGTGAATTTCTCGCGCGAATGAAGCAAATTTCTCGCACGAATGAAGTGTGTAAACTCAAAATGTTCAAGCGTCCAACTTCGCGCGAATAGCGCGATTTATTCGCATCTGGTGTGAACGCACCTTAACAGTGTCGCGTTCCGAACGTTATTTAAATGACACCGGTATTGCGGTATTTTAAAAATTCATATCATAAGAAAAATAAACACCGGTATTTGGTATGAACCGGTATACCGCCCAGCACTAACCTCAGTTCCTTCTTGGTCTTTGGTTGTGTGCTCCTTTGAATTGCCTCCACCTTGTCAACCTAAATTATTAAGCTCAGGTAAGCTTTATTTGTCACATACACAATTATACAGAGTATAACCAGCAGTGAAATGTGTGCTCTGCATTTAACCCATCCAAGTACACACCTGGAGCAGTGGGCAGCTGGGGAGCAGTCGGGGGTTCGGTGCCTTGCTCAAGGGTCTCACCTCAGTCGTGGACAATTCCTGCCGGAGCCGAGATTTGAAACCACAACCTCGGGTTACAAGTCCGACGCTCTATCCACTAGGCTGGGATAACCAACACTGACCGGTGATAAAGCCCTGAGTGTGTTCTGTACAGGACCAGACCCAACACTGACCGGTGATAAAGCGCTGAGTGTGTCCTGTACAGGACCAGACCCAACACTGACCGGTGATAAAGCCCTGAGTGTGTTCTGTAGAGGACCAGACCCAACACTGACCGGTGATAAAGCCCTGAGTGTGTTCTGTACAGGACCAGACCCAACACTGACCGGTGATAAAGCGCTGAGTGTGTTCTGTACAGGACCAGACCCAACACTGACCGGTGATAAAGCCCTGAGTGTGTTCTGTACAGGACCAGACCCAACACTGACCGGTGATAAAGCCCTGAATGTGTTCTGTACAGGACCAGACCCAACACTGACCGGTGATAAAGCCCTGAGTGTGTTCTGTACAGGACCAGACCCAACACTGACCGGTGATAAAGCCCTGAGTGTGTTCTGTACAGGACCAGACCCAACACTGACCGGTGATAAAGCCCTGAGTGTGTTCTGTACAGGACCAGACTCAACACTGACTGGTGATAAAGCCCTGAATGTGTTCTGTACAGGACCAGATCCAACACTGACCGGTGATAAAGCGCTGAGTGTGTTCTGTAGAGGACCTCCAGACCCAACACTGACCGGTGATAAAGCGCTGAGTGTGTTCTGTACAGGACCAGACCCAACACTGACCGGTGATAAAGCCCTGAGTGTGTTCTGTACAGAACCAGACCCAACACTGACCGGTGATAAAGCCCTGAGTGTGTTCTGTACAGGACCAGACCCAACACTGACCGGTGATAAAGCCCTGAGTGTGTTCTGTACAGGACCAGACCCAACACTGACCGGTGATAAAGCCCTGAGTGTGTTCTGTACAGGACCAGACTCAACACTGACTGGTGATAAAGCCCTGAATGTGTTCTGTACAGGACCAGATCCAACACTGACCGGTGATAAAGCGCTGAGTGTGTTCTGTAGAGGACCTCCAGACCCAACACTGACCGGTGATAAAGCGCTGAGTGTGTTCTGTACAGGACCAGACCCAACACTGACCGGTGATAAAGCCCTGAGTGTGTTCTGTACAGAACCAGACCCAACACTGACCGGTGATAAAGCGCTGAGTGTGTTCTGTACAGGACCAGATCCAACACTGACCGGTGATAAAGCCCTGAGTGTGTTCTGTACAGGACCAGATCCAACACTGACCGGTGATAAAGCCCTGAGTGTGTTCTGTACAGGACCAGATCCAACACTGACCGGTGATAAAGCCCTGAGTGTGTTTTGTACAGGACCAGACCCAACACTGACCGGTGATGACTCTGAGAAATGTCCTCTACAGAGCACGAACTCCATCGCTGTTAGTCAGGTGGAGATATATATATATATATATGTGTCCCTGGAGCACAAAAGCAGTCATAAGCAGCACAGCTATATTTGTAGCAATAGACAACAATACATTGTATGGGTCAAAATTATAAATTTTTCTTTTATGACAAAAATCATTGGATATTAGGATTATGTTCTATAAAGATATTTCTTATCGTAAATATATCAAATTATAAATTTTTGATTAGTAATATGCATTGCTAAGAACGTTTGAACAACTTTAATGAACAGTCTCTCTCACACACACACACACACACACACACACACACACACACACGCAAACACTCACTCTCACACACACATACACTGCATGCGCACACACACACACACAGTCACTCTCACACATACACGCATGCGCGCGCACACACGCACTCACACACTTTCATTCACACACACTCTCTCTCTCTCTCTCTCACACACACACAGAACACACTTCTGTACAGGACCAGACCCAACACTGACCGGTGATAAAGCCCTGAGTGTGTTCTGTACAGGACCAGACCCAACACTGACCGGTGATAAAGCGCTGAGTGTGTTCTGTAGAGGACCTCCAGACCCAACACTGACCGGTGATAAAGCGCTGTGTGTGTTCTGTACAGGACCAGACCCAACACTGACCGGTGATAAAGCCCTGAGTGTGTTCTGTACAGGACCAGACCCAACACTGACCGGTGATAAAGCCCTGAGTGTGTTCTGTACAGGACCAGATCCAACACTGACCGGTGATAAAGCGCTGAGTGTGTTCTGTACAGGACCTCCAGACCCAACACTGACCGGTGATAAAGCGCTGAATGTGTTCTGTACAGGACCAGACCCAACACTGACCGGTGATAAAGCCCTGAGTGTGTTCTGTACAGGACCAGACCCAACACTGACCGGTGATAAAGCCCTGAGTGTGTTCTGTACAGGACCAGACCCAACACTGACCGGTGATAAAGCGCTGAGTGTGTTCTGTACAGGACCTCCAGACCCAACACTGACTGGTGATAAAGCCCTGAATGTGTTCTGTACAGGACCAGACCCAACACTGACCGGTGATAAAGCCCTGAGTGTGTTCTGTACAGGACCTCCAGACCCAACACTGACCGGTGATAAAGCGCTGAGTGTGTTCTGTACAGGACCTCCAGACCCAACACTGACTGGTGATAAAACCCTGAGTGTGTTCTGTACAGGACCAGACCCAACACTGACCGGTGATAAAGCCCTGAATGTGTTCTGTACAGGACCAGATCCAACACTGACCGGTGATAAAGCGCTGAGTGTGTCCTGTACAGGACCAGACCCAACACTGACCGGTGATAAAGCCCTGAGTGTGTTCTGTACAGGACCAGACCCAACACTGACCGGTGATAAAGCCCTGAGTGTGTTCTGTACAGGACCAGACCCAACACTGACCGGTGATAAAGCCCTGAGTGTGTTCTGTACAGGACCAGACCCAACACTGACCGGTGATGACTCTGAGAAATGTCCTCTACAGAGCACGAACTCCATCGCTGTTAGTCAGGAGGAGATATATATATATATGTGTGTCCCTGGAGCACAAAAGCAGTCATAAGCAGCACAGCTATATTTGTAGCAATAGACAACAATACATTGTATGGGTCAAAATTATACATTTTTCTTTTATGACAAAAATCATTGGATATTAGGATTATGTTCTATAAAGATATTTCTTATCGTAAATATATCAAATTATAAATTTTTGATTAGTAATATGCATTGCTAAGAACGTTTGAACAACTTTAATGAACAGTCTCTCTCACACACACACACACACACACACACACACACACACACACACACACACACACACACACACACACACACACACACACACACACACACACTCACTCTCACACACACATACACTGCATGCGCACACACACACACACAGTCACTCTCACACATACACGCATGCGCGCGCACACACGCACTCACACACTTTCATTCACACACTCTCTCTCTCTCTCACACACACACACACACAGTCACTCCCCCCCTCCCCTCCCCACACACATAAATATCAAACTTTAATATCACCAAACTGTTTCACTTCTATCTATATTGTGGTTTTTACTGATGGGTTTGATCATATTTCATTCACACTGATTAACACAACACTGCACTTCTTAAACATGGTGAAAATGTGTTTGTTTTCTGTCTGTTGTCAGTATTTTCTGATTTATGGAGTGATGAACAGAGACTGGAAAAACTGTAATATGACAACAACATCATAAATCAACGA
>CM049818.1:825958-838458 GCA_027422435.1 Schizopygopsis pylzovi | reverse complement strand
TGATAACTATTATGCATTGCTTAGGACTTAATTTGAACAACTTTAAAGGTGATTTTCTCAATATTTAGATTATTTGCACCCAGATTTTTTAATATTGTCCAAACCATACATCAATGGAAATATTATTTATTCAGCTTTCAGATAAAAAAAGACCTTTATGATTGGTGTTGTGGTCTAGTGTCCTCATGTACAGTAGTGTGTTATTATTGCAGTGCTCCTGAGTAACTGTAGATTGTAATGTGTCCCACCCTCCTCAGTGCTGCCCCCTACAGACTGACCGGACACGTGTTTACAGTAGTGCACTAGAATGCTACTTACTGCTGTTTCTGCACTGTATGCACTACACACTTGAACTGTCTCATGCATGGGTTTGCTGAAATGTGTAGTATGCATACAGTGCACACTGCGAGACATGCTGTATATGCCACGGATCAGACTGCCTAAAGTTGAGATGTTTATTAATATTTTGATGTTAATTTTTCTGTGATTGTAACTGGATGATGTGCACTGAACATAATGCAACAAAATCATGTGACATCAGTCTAGCTGTGCACACTGCGTACTGTTCACAAGGCATTTAGTAAAAATAGTATGCAGCATATTGTGTATAGTCAGAAGGAGTTAGTATGCATGCTGTTGCACATATTATTTTATAAAAATTGTATGGAATGTATCATGTATGTGCAATGTGTCATGCATACTACATATTGTTTCACATACTATTTTATTAAAGTCTGCAGTATATCATGTATATTCACAAATACTTAGATGGCACGCATACTGTTCCACAAACTGTTTTATAAAAGTAGTATGCAGTGTACCATGCATATTTGGAAGATATGCATATTGCATACTGTGTCATGTACTATTTTATAAAAATGGTACACAGTATATCATGCACATTAAAAAACATTAATATGCGTACAGTTTCACGTAATATTTAATAACAGTTATACACGGCATATCAAGTACATTTAAAAAGATGTAGATGAGTGCATGCTTTTTCACACACTATTTAAAGTATGCAGTATATCATGTATATTTACATAGTATGCACACTGCATACTTTTGCACTTTATTTTACTAGAATTAGAAACAAATATATACTGTATGTATATTCAGAAAGATTTAGAATGCATGCTGTTTTGTATTCTCTTATTAAAATAATATGCTTTATATTGTGTTTAGTCAGAAAGATTTAGATGCTATGCATACTGCATGCTGTGTCTTATGCTATTTATAGAAATGGCACACAATATATCATGCATATTCAAAAATATTTAGATACACACTGCATACTGTTCCACATACTTAAAAAAACGTAGTACACTGCATATGAAGTATATTTAGAAAGATGTAGGTGGTATGCATACAGTTTCACATACTATTTCATTAAAACAGTATGCATTTATATTCAGAAAGATGTAGATAGTATGCATACTGTTTCACATACTATTTTATTAAAAACAGTATGCATTAATATCCAGAAAGATGTAGATAGTATGCATACTGTTTCACATACTATTTTATTAAAAACAGTATGCATTTATATCAGAAAGATGTAGATAGTATGCATACTGTTTCACATACTATTTTATTAAAAACAGTATGCATTTATATCAGAAAGATGTAGATAGTATGCATACTGTTTCACATACTATTTTATTGAAAACAATATGCATTTATATCCAGAAAGATGTAGATAGTATGCATACTGTTTCACATACTATTTGATTAAAAACAGTAGGCATTAATATCCAGAAAGATGTAGATAGTATGCATACTGTTTCACATACTATTTGATTAAAAACAGTAGGCATTAATATCCAGAAAGATGTAGATAGAATACATACTGTTTCACGTACTATTTTATTAAAAACAGTATGCATTAATATCCAGAAAGATGTAGATAGTATGCATACTGTTTCACATACTATTTTATTAAAAACAGTATGCATTTATATTTAGAAAGATGTAGATAGTATGCATACTGTTTCACATACTATTTTTTTGAAAACAGTATGCATTTATATCCAGAAAGATGTAGATAGTATGCATACTGTTTCACATACTATTTTATTAAAACAGTATGCATTTATATTCAGAAAGATGTAGATAGTATGCATTAGGGTTGCACGGTTTACCGGTACTACGGTAGTATCGTGATACTAAGGGTCCAAAATACTGGCGGTGCCACTGTATATTTTAAACGGTAGTATCGTCATTACGGTTCTACCGTAAGTAATGTTGTATGTGGCCTGTGGGGCAGTCGCGAAAATGTTCGAACACTTGTGCCTGCAAATAAACAATATAGCGTCTTTTTTTGTCCTGTCACCTTTCTGTGCCCTTTAAGCGCACAACATACTGTGTAGAAGAATTCGCGCCTTAAATGCCATATATGGTATTGTGTATTTTCCGAATGCTTCAGTTCAAACACGCATCTGATTTAGTTCCTTTTTAATTTGCAATCGTCTGTTCCTGTGAATACAATGAATTTAAATACAGCGTTTGACCGCGACAATCTCTTAAAAAAGAGCAACTCACGTAGCGAAATATGGAATTACTTCGGGTTTTTACCTGATGAGACTGGAAAACCTATTGATGATGGAAAACCAATCTGCCGTGAATGCCTACAGAGAATTCAAGCTAAAGGGGGAAACACCAGCAACCTCATTAAGCACCTTCGGATGCATCCCACATCTTTTACAGTGTACACGAAGGTTAGTGGAACTTATTTAACCTTCATTTTTGAAGATGTCCTGTGACATTATTTGCGCTATCTGAGAGAGGGACTGAAAAGATAAAAAAAATAGCAGCTTAAACACTGCATTTTAAAATAATAACTTTATATATAGTAACGTTATGTATATATCTTTCAGTTGGTCTGTTGCTCTTTTGTCCACCTTCTGGATCAAGTAAATGGTTACGTGATGAAAAAACGATCTTTGCGATGAAGAATGCAGTTATATTCATTAACATTTGCAGTCTTTTCTTGTCAGCCCTTTATTCATTTATAATGTTAAAATAAGCTTGTTTCCTTCCTAAATATATCCGTGTTTTGAACGGGTGAGTCAATGATTAAATGAGCCATTCATGAAGGTAGTCACTTGCTTCATTCCTGAAGCGATCAGACGTTTCTGTTGAATGATTCAGTTAATAAATCATTAAGAACGACTGCCATCTACTGGACGTTTAGTTTCCCATTTAAGGTAGTCGCATAAAATATTTTTTTCAACATTTCATATATTTGTATTTGGCATTTTATGTTTAAAACTTTATATATAAATACTAATTATTTATGCAGTTGTAATTGCAGTGTTAATGTCACTTCAAGTGCAGCTTCTGTGCCACTTCTGCAGTTCTATCTTGTTTTGATTACACTGATTTCATTTGATTAATTAAAAAAATGTAATATTATACTGATTGTATTTGATTAAATTTACCATACTAATGTATTATAATGTAAAGGTAAAACACATTTCTGTTTTCTATTGTACTGAAAATAAAATTTGAAATGGGCTATTGAATATATAATGTTTTATATTCAAAATTAAAAAAAAAAAGTTTATGCATTTTACAAACGAACAGAATCCAAGTAATTAATTTCATTTTGTTTTTTTCAGAATCAGAACCATGCTGCCCTAACTGGTGCCCAAAGCCATACAGCTACCCCTGCCACCAGCAAGTTGCAACCCACCATTGACAGCCTCTTTGAGAAATCCAAGAAGTATGAAGCAACATCCAAAGAAGCAGCTGTTCTAAACAGAGCTGTGGCCGAATTCATTTGTCTTGACCAAATACCAATATATACAGTGGACAGGTTTGGATTCAAGCAACTAGTTAAGAAGCTAAACAGCAAATATGACCTGCCCAGCAGGAACTTTTTCATGAATAATGAAATACCAAAATTGTACACAGAAACTAGAGAGACAATAAAAGCAGAACTTGAAGGATCTGGTTTTTATGCCTGTACAACAGACCTCTGGACCAGCAGAACAATGCAGTCCTACATGGCTGTAACTGCTCAGTTCATAACAAAGGATTGGCAGATGCAGTCATGGTGCCTGGGCTGTGCAGAACTTAATAGTGACCATACAGCAGAGAGCCTAAGTGAGGCCTTCTCTGAGATGTTGGGAGAGCAATGGGGGCTCAATTTACATGACCTGGCAGGAATTACAACTGACAACGCTTCAAATAACATCAAGGCCTTCTCTGATTGTAACTGGATTCCATGCTTTGGGCATAATCTTGACTTGGCAGTTCACAAGGGCCTCAGCGTTGATCATGTAAGCAATACCTTATCTCGGCTTAGAAGAACTGTCTCTGCTTTTTCACGATCCGCCAAACTGACAAGACTGTTAAAGTCAAAGCAGGCTGACCTTGGTGTACCACAACACAAACTGATACATGACGAACCTACCCGTTGGGGGTCAGCATATGACATGGTGGAACGCTTTTTAGAACAGCAGCAAGCTGTTTGTGCTGTGTTAGCTGATAACAGAAACAAGTGGCACCTCATGCCTAAAGACCTGGATGTTACTACAATGGAAGCACTGAAAAATGTGCTTGGACCTCTAAGGGAATTTACTGATGCACTAAGTGGAGAGCAGCATCCCACAATTTCCTCAGTCCTGCCTCTTCTTTGGAAAACTGAATCAATTTTGACTGTGTCTGCCTCTGACACTGACAGCCAACTAAGTTTTCGTATCAAGGATTGCATAAGGTCTGATCTGCAAAACAGATACAATCAGAAAGAGGTACTACAAACAACGTTGAACTGTTGTACATTTTTAGACCCGAGATTCAAAGACACCTTTGTATCTGATGTACAAGAGGTGGAAGCACGGTTTCAGCAGCAGGTTGAGGAAAGCTTGATGCATGCAGTCCCATCAGCGAAGATCCCAAATCAGCCTAATTTCAGGAGTCCAAAGTCAGGGCTAAGTGGACTTTTGGCAGGTATTATGAATGAAAAACGAGGAGCAATGGCACACACAACTGAGGATGATGATACGGTTTCTGCAGCAGAACCACAGGTAAGATTACAGTGTACTCCATTTTGTATGTTTCTATAAAATTAATTTCAGGACTGTAGCTAATAATGTGAACAGATATGACTTAATTGAATGTTTATGTATTTGCATTCACAGCAAAAGCTAAAGAGGGAATTGGAAATATATCACAAAATGCCAGAGACAGATGCAAGCGATGACCCACTCAAATGGTGGAGATTAAATGAGGGCAGCTTTCCAGTCCTGTCGTTGTTCGCAAAAAGATACCTGTGTATATCTGCCACGAGTTGTGCATCAGAACGCATTTTTAGTACATCGGGCAATATATGTTCACCCCTCCGTTCAAGGCTGACCTCACATCATGTGGATATGCTGGTGTTCCTGGCCAAGAATCTGCACCAGGTCAAGAAATTGGACACCTAAACTGTAAAGGCACCATCATTAATTTACTCAGAAACAGTCAAATGTTCTAATGTTCTTGAATGAACTTTTCAGATGAATATATTAATTATTCTTATTTTTTCAATTTCATTCTTCAGTAAAATTCAAGTTTTATGACTTTACTTATCAAAATTCAATTCTTAATGCAGTGTTCAGGAGAGTTGCAATTTGCATGATTTCCTTACTGTACAGATGAAGTACGTGTGTGGCACATTTAATCAGTTGCTTCATGACTGTTCTTGAGTTTTTCAAAGAGCCAGTTATTCTTTCTCATTAAAAAAGGATTCTGAGGACAATTTGGTCTGTTTTCATTTATATCTGCGCATTTCTGACAATTTTCTTTATTTTGTAGATCTGAATTATGAATTAATACAATATGGCATGGTATCGCGATACTACTTGGTATCGTGATACTTCAGCTGGTATAGTATCGTAACACATGTTTATGGTATCGTGACAACCCTAGTATGCATACTGTTTCACATACTGTTTTATAAAAATGGTAGGCACTATAAACATATTTAGAAGGTAATTAGTATGCATACTGGGTTTTCGATCTCTGCCGAAAACAGCACACTTTCTTTGATGGGTTAAATATGGTGTAATGTGTTAAACGTTTTTATGATTAATGAGAGCGCTGTGAATGAAACTGGATCCTTACATGCAGAGTGGTGTTTGCTGGTTGCTAGGGTCAGTGTCAGTGATATTATGGTCTGTTCTGCAGCACACGCTCTGTATGGCGACTCTGGGATTGAGCGGCGAGAGCCTCAGAAACTTTGTGACAATGCGAGTGAATGCAGAGCTAATTTGGGTCTAGATCTCTGGAGGTTTGCTGGTATTGAGCGTATTTATTTAACTGGAAACATGGCAATAATGCTCTGATCTCACACACTTGATGTTTAAATGCTGGTTGGGTTATTGATCAGGGTGAGGTGAGTACAGTCGTGTCTGATATCTGATACCTGAGCTGCTGTATCAGTCACGGATGAAAACAATCCGTGCATTAGTGTGGGTGTGCGATTCATCAGTATTAGACCATGGATATTTATTTATATGCACTATGCATTCGAGCCAATCCTTAGAGAGTGCTAAGATTATAATGCATTACATTTAATCCTAATAGGGCACAAATAAAATGCATATTTAATATTTAATGCAAATAAATAAATTTACTGCAAAGTATATAATGCATTAAATTGAATCCTAATAGGGCACAAATAAAATACATTCATATTTAATATTTAATGCAAATAAATATATTTACTGCATGCATTAAATTGAAGTTAGTTGCCAAAGACAATTAGTACATTTTTCAGCAATGCACAATTATCAGTGACTGCATCAGTAGTAGCCAATATTAGTTTATTTATGTAATTAGTCTGATAAAACAGATTACTGACTTTTTAATTGAAAGAATCTTGGAATTTATTTAGAATTATTTTAGCAATTTTATGCCAGGTTTCTGTAATGCAAAGAATATAATGTATTAAATGTAACTCAAAAATATATATAATGCATGACGCAATCATATAATGCAAAGAATTGAATATACTGCAAAGCATATAATGCAATTAAAATATAAACAACAAAATAATTAATGTGAATTATTTAATGCATTAAGTTGCATTCTTATAATGCAAAAATGTATAATGCAAAAAAATGTTGTAGTTTGTCAAACGCTTAAAAACAGCACATGATAAATCAGCGTATGTACGTATAGAGCAGCATCCCATAATTTGACAGCTGAGCTACACAGACTGATGTGATCAGCAAGCGTACGGTAAAGACAGATGAGTACAGCTAATTATTTAATATTTCCACCGAGTTGTTGAAGAGATGAATGTGATGTGATCTGCTCCAGCAGAGATCTGATATATTATTCATATATGATCTTTACTGACTCCAGATCAGCTGTCAGCTTAAAGTGATAGTTCACTAAAATACTGACTTCATCTAGAGCAGTTGGGGGGGGTACAAGAACAAGGTTTGGAAGTCATTTAATTCTACCCAAACTTAAAGTAACATTAAAACTAGAGAGCGACCGATATATTGGTTTACCGATATTTTAGCATTTTACCATAATCAGAATTTGTTTTTGTTTTTTTTGTCACATACATAATTATACAGAGTATAACCAGCAGTGAAATGTGTTCTCTGCATTTAACCCATCCAAGTACAGACACACACACACACACACACACACACACACACACACACACACACACACATACACACATACACACACACACACACACACACACACACACACACACACACACACACACCTGGAGCAGTGGACACACACACACACACACCTGGAGCAGTGGACACACACACACACACACACACACACACACACTGCTCTGTGTGTATATGATATGAGGCTAGTTTAGACTTTTATTTTGACGGGTTGCCGTGAATAGTTCTGTGTGTATATGATATGAGCCGAGTTTAGACTTTTATTTTGACGGGTTTCCGTGAATAGTTCTGTGTCTATATGATACAAGGCTAGTTTAGACTTTTATTTTGACGGGTTGCCGAGAATAGTTCTGTGTGTATAAGATATGAGGCTAGTTTAGACTTTTATTTTGACGGGTTGCCGTGAATAGTTCTGTGTGTATATGATATGAGCCGAGTTTAGACTTTTATTTTGACGGGTTGCCGTGAATAGTTCTGTGTGTATATGATACGAGGCTAGTTTAGACTTTTATTTTGACGGGTTGCCGTGAATATTTCTGTGTGTATATGATACGAGACTAGTTTAGACTTTTATTTTGACGGGTTGTCGTGAATAGTTCTGTGTGTATATGACACGAGGCTAGTTTAGACTTTTATTTTGACGGGTTGCCGTGAATATTTCTGTGTGTATATGATACGAGACTAGTTTAGACTTTTATTTTGACGGGTTGTCGTGAATAGTTCTGTGTGTATATGATATGAGGCTAGTTTAGACTTTTATTTTGACGGGTTGCCGTGAATAGTTCTGTGTGTATATGATATGAGGCTAGTTTAGACTTTTATTTTGACGGGTTGTCGTGAATATTTCTGTGTATATGACACGAGGCTAGTTTAGACTTTTATTTTGACGGTTTGCAGTGAATAGTTCTGCGTGTATATGACACGAGGCTAGTTTAGACTTTTATTTTGACGGGTTGTCGTGAATAGTTCTGTGTGTATATGATACGAGGCTAGTTTAGACTTTTATTTTGACAGGTGGCCGTGAATAGTTCTGTGTGTATATGATACGAGACTAGTTTAGACTTTTATTTTGATGGGTTGCCGTGAATAATTCTGTGTGTATATGATACGAGGCTAGTTTAGACTTTTATTTTGATGGGTTGTCGTGAATAGTTCTGCGTGTATATGATACGAGGCTAGTTTAGACTTTTATTTTGATGGGTTGTCGTGAATAGTTCTGTGTGTATATGATATGAGGCTAGTTTAGACTTTTATTTTGACGGGTTGCCGTGAATAGTTCTGTGTGTAGATGATACGAGGCTAGTTTAGACTTTTATTTTGACGGGTTGCCGTGAATAGTTCTGTGTGTATATGATACGAGGCTAGTTTAGACTTTTATTTTGATGGGTTGCCGTGAATAGTTCTGTGTGTATATGATACGAGGCTAGTTTAGACTTTTATTTTGATGGGTTGCCGTGAATAGTTCTGTGTATATGATACGAGGCTAGTTTAGACTTTTATTTTGACGGGTGGCCATGAATAATTCTGTGTATATGACACGAGGCTAGTTTAGACTTTTATTTTGACGGGTGGCCGTGAATAGTTCTGTGTGTATATGATACGAGGCTAGTTTACACTTTTATTTTGACAGGTGGCCGTGAATAGTTCTGCGTGTATATGATACGAGGCTAGTTTAGACTTTTATTTTGATGGGTGGCCGTGAATAGTTCTGTGTGTATATGATACGAGGCTAGTTTAGACTTTTATTTTGACGGGTTGCCGTGAATAGTTCTGCGTGTATATGATACGAGGCTAGTTTAGACTTTTATTTTGACGGGTTGCCGTGAATAGTTCTGTGTGTATATGATACGAGGCTAGTTTAGACTTTTATTTTGACGGGTTGCCGTGAATAGTTCTGCGTGTATATGATACGAGGCTAGTTTAGACTTTTATTTTGACGGGTGTCCGTGAATAATTCTTGTGTGTATTACTGTTTTTAGATAATTTGCTTCCATTTAAACCTTTGCCAGTTAGTAATGTTTCTAATGTACGTTTATAATTTTTCATCTAATATTAATATTTAGTTTCACCTTTATTTCAGGTAAAACAAATGGTTTTAAAAGACTTAGTTCAGGTTATTTATTTCCATTTTCCAGTTTATTTCCAGCACATTTAGTGCCTCAGCTTATTTCAGTTGGTAGCTAATGCAACATTTTTAATTTTGCAACATTTACTTTTTTAATATTAATACTTTATTTCAGTTCAAACCATTGTTTACAGTTGTTTTAGTCAACAGTAATAGCCCTGCGTGAGAAAAGGAGTGTTAATGAAGCTTGTTTTTGCTGCTGTTTGTGAACTGAGGCACATGAATATGAATATGATGATGAATATGATGATGATGGACAGAGGTTCATGTTCTCTGTGTTTTCTCTCCGGTGAGATGCTGCTGCTCAAACGCGCCCACACAGAGACCCTTCCTCAAGCGTGTGTTGTGTGTGTGTGTGTGTGTGTGTGTGTGTGTGTGTGATACGTGTCAGCGATATTCTCAGTGATTCCCACCCACACACACACACACACACACACACACACACACAAACACACCCACGCACGCCGAACGCCATTCCTGATGTTAATGCAATGTCAGGCTGAAGTGAGAGTGTGTGTGTGTGTGTGTGTGTGTGTGTGTGTGTGTGTGTGTGTGTGTGGTGTGTGTGTGAGTGTGTGTGTGTGTGTGTGTGTGTGTGTGTGTGAGAGAGTGTGTGTGTGTGTGTGTGTGAGAGAGAGAGAGTGTGTGTGTGTGTGTGTGTGTGTGTGTGTGTGTGAGTGTGTGTGTGTGTGTGTGTGTGTGTGTGTGTGAGAGAGAGTGTGTGTGTGTGTGTGTGTGTGTGTGAGTGAGTGAGAGTGAGAGAGAGAGTGTGAGTGAGTGATTCGTGCGCGTGTGTGTGTTTCGTGCGCGACCCGATCGCACCCGGGCGAATTGAAAGCGTAATTTACAATCCGAGCGGCTTGGCGGTTTTATGACTAATTAAAGTCTCTCTGCGTTCGTTTGCATGAAGCTTGTGTGTTCTGCGAGCCTGTCTTTTTGTGCTTAAATGGAGGCAGTTTCCATGACGACCAAACAAAGACCTCGAATCCAGAGCAAAACTTCAAGAAACAGAAGAAAGAACCGAGCGCGTCACGTCAGAAGACGCACACCAGCGCTAGCGCTAAACGCCAAACGCGGACTCCTCAAATCTTAAGATGGACCACAAAACAGATGAAGAGAAATACAGGAGCAAAGCAACACCCTGGCAACGACCCAGAACACCCTAGCAACAGAAAGTCACTCGCAGAAACAGGTCCAGATTTTCAGTCCTAATTAATCTCAAAATGGCATGTTATTCTTGATCATATAAGCTCGTTATGATTTTCATGCAGCCATAATAATGGAATTTACTGTATAATGCAGAACGTATCATAAATGTGGTTGAATAAATCAAAAGTAGGGCTGTGCAGTTAATCAAATTATGTTTCTGAGTGCAAAGCGACTGCTTTTGAAATATGACGTCTCTATGTTCTGCATACAAATTTTTATTTTTTTTATTTTTATAAAAGCGTAGTTATATCATATAAAAACCAGTCAAAATAACTGTTTGGTTGTACATTAGAATGCACTTCTCAATAATCATAATATTTTATTATTATTATTATTATTATAATAATTATATATTACAATTAATAATAATTGTTTTAAAATGTTTTGATTTTAACATTAAATGTTAAACATGCAAAAAAAAAAATACTTTAATGTAATTTTATTTAGTTTTTAATGATTAATTACATTGTGTCTTCATTTAATTACCACCGGTTTTAATAATACATTCGTATTAAATCATAAATCCACAAAAAAAGTAAAACAGGTTAGTAAATTGTAAAATTGTTTTACAAAGGTTTTAATTGATTAGATATTAAAGAGGTCATCGGATGCCCATTTTACACAAGTTGGTATGATTCGTTAGGGTCTTAATTAAAAGTCTATAATGTACTTTGGTTAAAATTGATCAATGGTCGTGTAAAAAACACCTTCTTTACCCTGCTCTGCTTTCATCAAGCCGTTTTAGTCCATGTTGCTTTAAATGCTAATGAGCTCTGCTGACTCCGCCCCTCTCTTCCGTGGAGTGACGAGTAGAACATAGATATGTGTAGATCCCTATTCGACCGCTCCAGATGCGTTGACGCACCATCTATACTCAAATATACTCCATATACAAGCGTATAACTTGCTGTTATAGACGCACGGCTCAAAGATTCGCAGATCATTCCCAAAATGGCGGATGGCTTACGTATGGCATTCAATAGTGAGGCATCTAGGTATATATATATCTATGGAGCATAGCCACGAAACTGGCTGACTTGCACATTATTAGCAAAGGTGATTTGCAAAGATTCATAATAAATAAATTCTTCTGTAGATGAAGCTGATCACGAATGATTTATGCGAACATAGATGCATTTATGTAGATCGGGGATCAGCGCATTCACTTCAAAGTGAAAGTAACGTTAATCCTCTGTGTCTTCAGCGGCTCAGATGTCGGGCGTAGCTAACAACTGCTTTATTAATTATTACATCCACTAACTAAACACTTTAATCACTTAATCGGAGACATCTTGTCTTCCCTGCACAGCTCTCAGCTCACTCAGGGGGCGGGGCTAAGGTAAGACGGACCTGTCAATCAACTCTCGTGGGAGGAGCCTGTGCAGATCTACATCATTCTGACAGGACTCTAAAGGTGCGTTCACACCAGATGCGAATGATGCGAATCGCGCGAATGATTTACATGTTAAGTCAATGCAAAGACGCGAAAGACAATCCTGCGGCGCTATTCGCGCGAA
>CM049818.1:818458-820958 GCA_027422435.1 Schizopygopsis pylzovi | reverse complement strand
AATTAACTAACCCGCGATCTCGTTGCACAGCATCTGAAATCTTGTTTTGGTCGTTCATGAGCCAAATCTGTCATCAAAGTATGTCTGTATATTTGTCTTACACGACTGCGTTCCCAAACAGCAGCAGTGACAGCATTTATTGTGTTTCGTCTGCTCGCTCTGAGGCGCATTTATTACAGTATATATGACAATTATTATATTAATGTGTTTCTCCTTCTTAGTGCCAGTTTATCAGTAAGTGATGATTTTGTTCTCGTGGACTCGTTGGATGGAAACGGTGCTTTATTCGCAAATGTTTATGTGCTATTCCAGGTTTGCGCAAAGGTTAAATTCAAATCTTTGGATGCTAGTGATCCTCATCCTGGATGACCTGAGCGGGTTTACATCATTCATACAATCAAGTAGATAACAAGCTCCGCTCTAGCTTTATTCCTGAAATATGCTAGTAAGTCAGTCGCCAGTTCTGTTTGAGCGTGTGCTAGAAGTGAAGCGGTCACTGAGTCACACACAGACGCACACGCACAGATGCACGGACACACACACACACACACACACACACACACACACACACACACACACACACACAGACGCACGCACACACACACACACAGACGCACACACACACACACACACACAGACGCACATGCACAGATGCACACACACACACACACACACACACAAATACACACACAGACACACACACATGCGTGAAAGGCAGCTGCAGTGACTCACGGTCCAGGATCAGCATCACTGACTCACTGCGTCCTCTGCCGGGGAAACTACCGTCCCGCGCTAACACCGACTTTGTGTGTTTGTGTTCGCAGAGTTTTCTAAGTCGCCGTCTGAAAGGATCAATTAAGCGAGCAAAGAGCCAACCCAAACTCGACCGCACAGGAAGCTTTCGCCATATGATCCTCCCACGATTCCGCAGCGCGGACCAGGAGAGGTACACACGCATGCGCGCACACACACACACATACTCGCACGCACACTCACTCTCACGCACACTCACTCACTCACACTCGCGCGCGGACGAGCTCGACACACACCTAGACTGTCACTGTCTCTCTCTCAAACTCACTCACTCACACACATCACACACAGGAGACTCTCTGTGTCGCGCTCGATGACACACTGACTGTGTGTGTGTCAAACTCACACACACACACACACTTTTGCTGCAATGCATGCAGTGACTCACTCTCCCATTGTGCTTCAGTGAGTCACACAGATGCTCAGCACATATAGATGGCTCCGTCTGTGTGTCTGCAGG
This sequence comes from Schizopygopsis pylzovi, assembly GCA_027422435.1. NCBI lineage: Eukaryota > Metazoa > Chordata > Actinopteri > Cypriniformes > Cyprinidae > Schizopygopsis > Schizopygopsis pylzovi. The sequence continues at coordinate 819,685 of CM049818.1, read as the reverse complement.
ATGCGTCTCATGCAGAGCTTCAAGGAGTCTCACTCTCACGAGTCCCTGCTGTCTCGGGAGAGCAGCGCGTGCTGGTGTGTGTGACGTCTACTGTGTGTGACGAGTGATGCCATCATCAAACCCGTCCACTCCAGCATCCTCGGCCAGGAGTACTGCTTCGAGGTGTGTGTGTGTGTGTGTGTGTGTGTGTGTGTGTGTCGTGTGTGTGTGTGTGTGTGTGTGTGTGTGTGTGTGTGTGTGTGTGTGTGTGAGTGATCTCAAACCGTCAGCACCTTCCAGACTTTTAGAGAATAACACAACGTCAGGGTTTTTCCTGGGTTCCTGACGGTCATCCACACACACAGTAACCCCTCCCCCCTCCCCCACGTGATTATTTTTTATAATTATTTTTTTATAATAATTATTCATGAAAGAAAAAACAGCCACAATCAGGGAATATAATAAAACTGTCTTTCGTATTTTTGCAAGATAGGATCCTTCTTTGCTACACCTCACAATTATAATTATATCAATATTGAAAAAGCATTAAAAAGTAACATTAAAAAGTTAATATTTAACGTGTAGCCTAATTTCCTACCATACATCTAAAATTAGCAGCTGGTTAACAAATTGTGTTAATTAATGAAATGCATTAACTAATGTTAATATTAGACCTTATTGTACTGTGTTACTAAATTATTTAGCTGCATTTAAAAACATACAATATTTAAAAACGTAATTAATTAATTCCTTATTTTTTTGTTAATTAATAATTACATTTTAAGATGACTGCGAACTGTAATATAAAAAAATAGATGTAAAAACAAATAATAAAAAATAAAATATTTTTTATTGAAGAATATGCAAATAAAATGATGGGATTACAAAATAACTCCAATTTTTATCCTCCAAGTCAGTCGCACTTATTCCGACAGCGCTGTATGCGATACAGATTGTGATAAAAGCAGCTTCACAGATATAAAAATACCAAATTTAACATTTTTATCGACTTTGGTTTTTCACAACACAACAATACAACAGCACATTTTTGAATGCTTACAAAAAAGACTGGGCTGAATAATCCTGCACACAAATGAAACGAAGCGCGTGTGATTGTTGCGTAATGAACGTGTTTTCTCTGTGCTTCAGGTGACGTCTGCATCGGGCACCAAGTGCTTTGCGTGCCGCTCCGCCGCTGAGAGAGACAAATGGATCGAGAACCTGCAGCGGGCCATCAAACCCAACAAG
>CM049818.1:798458-810958 GCA_027422435.1 Schizopygopsis pylzovi | reverse complement strand
AAAGATTTAATTAACCATCTTTCATAAATTGCAGATTGAGACAGCAGGCGTTTAAGACACATGCTTATTAAATAACCGTTTTATTTCCTAGGTGATTATGTATATGTTTAATTTTTAAGATTAATTGTTGCCCCCCCCAAGCCAGTGTTTGGCTATGCAAATATTTGATTTCAATAACAGCATCATAGCTATTAATTGTTATGATTTATATTTAACCTCAGAACGACAGTTCAAATGTGTGGTGTGCTTTAACATTAAATTATTATAATTAGGATTTCGACAGTAATTAGTGCGGAGTGCTGTAAGGTTATTCCTGCCTGCTTTCAAAATTATTAACATTTGAAATTTTAAAGAATACATATTATTTCCCTTTTTACAATATAGGTGTCCCCAGAATGTGTCCGTGACGTTTTAGCTCAAAATACCCTCACGGATCGTTTATTATATCATTTAGAAAATACATATTTTGAGTGAAAGGCTGTTTTCGTGCCTGTCTCTTTAAATGCAAATTAGCTGCTGCTGCTGCTCCCCGCCCACTTTTTTCAGGTTTTTGGTTCCGCTTATCATGTTTATCGTGCATTTTAAACCATATTAACTTAAACTTCTGATGGTTTTCTGAGTGCACACGCACAGAAAGCCTCTGTCACAACATGTGAGTAAACTACGTTCTCTTTCACACACAAGTTTACGTTAAAAACACACACACGAGCAGCATATGTTAGCAGCATACAGCAAATAAATCAATAAAAGCACTGCTCTCATCTCCTCTGAGGCGGGGACTCTAAACAGTGTTCATCTGTGCACACAAACACAGAACCGTTAGCATGTGTTGCTCAAACTTGCACCATGGCGTTAGAAAGATAATCTTTTTCACGTTTTCCTTTGGTTAATAGATGCACCGGGGACCTGATTATAGCAGTCTGATGTTCATGATATGTCACCTTTAAAGAAGTAATCAAATGTAATCAGATACATTAATAAAGTAACTGTAGTAGTTACACTACTTGTTACATTTCAGACAGTTGTAGCTTGTGAGCTGTAACCTTTGGCCGGGATGGCAGTGCATGATGGGATGTGTTTAGAGATCGACCGATGTATCGGTTTACCGGTATTATTCCCGATATTTAAGCATTTTACCATAATCGGATATCGGTTTAAAAAAAAATAAATGTTTTTTTGTTTTTTTTTATAAAATTATATTAACATTTACTATAGAACCATTATTTCCCCAATAAACATCTCTATCGAAATGAATTATGTATTATCTCCACAATCTTAGCAATGACAAAAAAACATTTTAATAATTCTGATAAAACAGTTAAGAAATGCAATAAAATACGATGTTTTGTTTGTTATAGCTTATTTCAATATTCAGAGAATATTATTCAGTGAATTATTCTTCACTCTTTAGTCTATTAAACGGATTATAAACCTAAAACTGTAGTTTAAAATGAATTTATATGACTTCTGTCCTTTATTTTCTCCATTTGAAAACATTATTTTGCTTATTGTTAATATCAGTGTTGCTGATGATGCTTTTTATAAATAAAGTGTTTTTATTGTAATTTGAAGATTAAATTTAACATGAAAGATTGTTTTTTGTTGTTAAGATGACTAAAAGAGAAGAATGGACTTCACTCTTTATAACAGTGAATAAATATCGGTTCTGCATATCTGTTATCGGGTACATAAATGTACAAATCGGTATCGGTTATAAAATATAAATATGGGTGGATCACTAGATGTGTTGTCTCTCCGCAGCGTGTTTCCTCGCGAGCTGAAGGAGGTGTTTGCGTCGTGGCGTGTGCGCTGTGCCGAGCGCGGCCGAGAGGACATCGCTGACCGTCTCATCAGCTCGTCTCTGTTCCTGCGCTTCTTGTGTCCGGCCGTCATGTCCCCGTCTCTCTTCAGTCTGACGCAGGAGTATCCCTCCGAGCGCACCTCTCGAACCCTCACGCTCATCGCCAAGGTGGTGCAGAGCCTGGCCAGCTTTTCCAAGTCAGTCACTAGAGTCCACCATCATCCGCCCGTCCTCACATGACCCTCGCTGACACGCCCACCTCATTTCACTTCCCCATTCAGTGTTATTATAGCATCGCTTATAGTCTGAATATTACAGCTCTGCGTGATATACGTGAACCTGGAGCACAAATATATCTGTGCTGCTTATGACTGCTTTTGTGCTCCAGGGCAATAATTTAAATGAGCTTTTATTTTAGTAATTTAATTTTAATTTCAGTTAACGTTCAATTTATTTTTTATTTTAGTTAAAGTTTTAGTAATTTTATTGTTTTGACATTTTTGTTTGTCTGTTATGTCTATATAGATTCGATTAGCGTTTTATTTTAATAGTTCTAGTAATTTTTTTAAATGAGTTTTTAATTCACATTTGTTTTTTTTTTTTATGTGACTGGTTTTTATTATAGTTTTTCTGGTTCTAGGTAATATTTAGATACATTTTTATTTTAATAGTTACAGCGTTCATTCTAATTCAAAATTGTAATAAATTAGTTTCAGTTTTTTGAGTGTTTTAATATCATATTTCCTGTTAATGTTTTGAACTAGTGTTCTTTATATTTCCATTTTTAATTGTAGTTAACGTTTTAGTAATTTTGTTGTGTTTGATATTTTTTATTAGTTTTTAAGTATGTCTATATATATATATATTTTTATTTTTTATTATAATTCTAGTTATGTTTATTTTTTATGTTTTCCGTCTTCCATTTTTATTGTTTTTGTTTTATTTGTTTTTTTATGTCTAGTTTTACAATAGTTTTAGTTAATATTTAGAACTAGTTTTTATTGAAATATTTTCTGTTTTCATTTTAGTAATTTTGTGTTTTGTCATTTTCAATTATTTTTCTTTTTTAAATATGTATATAGTTTTTAATCTTTTTACTTTTTTAGCACTTAAGCTTAAAATAGATGAAAATGAGAATTGTTGCCTGGCAACTAGCTGAAAAAAAGAATGTTATTTATTTATTGATTGGTATGATTGTAATTGTTGAGTTTAGTAATGTGAGTATTTTGAGTTAGCGATGATAACTCTGGTCGGCCCCTGCTGTGTGTCTCATGCTATCTCAGGGTTTCTGTGTCTGTCTGTGTGTCGTGTTTAGAGCTGATCTTCAATCTGTTGACTCGTCACTTATCATCTGTCTCTCTTCCTTTCTGTCGCCCATCACTCTCTCTCCTTCATGGATCTGTCCTCACACTCTCTCTCTGTCTCTGTCTGTCTTTGTCTCTCTCTCTCTCTCTGTTTCTCTCTTTCACTCACTCTCTCTCCTCCATGGATCTGTCTCTCTCCCTCTCTCTCTCTCTCTCACTCTCTCTCTCTGTCTCTCTCCCTCTCTCTCTCTCCCTCTCTCTCTCTCTCTCTCTCTCTCACTCTCTCTCTCTCTCTCTCTCACTCTCTCTCTCTCTCTCCTCCATGGATTTGTCTGTCTCTCTCTCCCACACTGCTGTGTGTGTGTCTTCTGCAGGTTCAGTGGGAAGGAGGACTATCTGGGCTTCATGAATGAGTTTCTGGAGATGGAGTGGGGCTCCATGCAGCAGTTCTTGTACGAGATCTCCAATCTGGAGTGTGTGAGTAACGCCGGGTCGTTCGAGGGCTACATCGACCTCGGCCGCGAGCTCTCAATCCTGCACAGTCTGCTGTGGGAGGTCATGGCGCAGCTCAGTAAGGTACGGCTTGAATGGATGAACTTTGATTCTTATTCAGGCTAGGAGGTTGTTCTTTTGAGACGAGAACTATTCCTTGTCGTCTGATTTGGTCAGCGAATCAAGCTACCAGCTCGATAATCCTGGCCCAGCATCGCATTCCCTCTAATATCTATTTGTTTGGTGAAGTAGTGATATCATTATCATGGGTATAGCTCAATAAAGAACATTAAACTATGCTCCCGTTGGCTTTGTTTTGTTTCCTTTTATGCGATTCACCCATTTGGGTATTGGTCACAAGGGTTAGGGTGGCTAGGTTTTATGTCCATAGGTTTACAAATGTTAGACTTAGGGTAAGTGTTGGTTCTGGGCTAGGTTCAGGGTATATTCTCAGGTTGTTTTTATTTGAGAGGAAACTATCCCTTAAATATTGTCACCGGATTTGGCCTATTTTTCTTTTAGTTAGAGTAATATGAAGTTTTCATTTTTTAACTTGGTCTAGGTCAGCGAATCAAGCTTCCAGCCTGATAATCCTGGCCCAGCATCGTATTCCTTCTAATATTAACCTGTACCTAAGCCTAAGCCAAGTCTGTTTCATGTCGAGTCTGTTTCATGTCGAGTCTGTTTCATGTCAAGTCTGTTTCATGTCAAGTCTGTTTCAAGCCAAGTCCGTTTCAGGCCAAGTCCGTTTCATGTCGAGTCGGTTTCATGTCGAGTCGGTTTCATGTCGAGTCTGTTTCATGTCAAGTCTGTTTCATGTCAAGTCGGTTTCATGTCAAGTCGTTTCAAGCCAAGTCCGTTTCAGGCCAAGTCCGTTTCATGTCAAGTCTGTTTCAAGCCAAGTCTGTTTCAAGCCAAGTCGGTTTCATGTCAAGTCTGTTTCAAGCCAAGTCCGTTTCAGGTCAAGTCGGTTTCATGCCAAGTCCTTTCAAGCCAAGTCGGTTTCATGTCAAGTCTGTTTCAAGCCAAGTCCTTTTCAGGTCAAGTCGGTTTCATGTCAAGTCTGTTTCATGTCAAGTCTGTTTCATGTCAAGTCTGTTTCAGGTCAAGTCGGTTTCAGGTCAAGTCGGTTTCAGGTCAAGTCGGTTTCAGGTCAAGTCGGTTTCAGGTCAAGTCGGTTTCATGTCAAGTCGGTTTCATGTCAAGTCGGTTTCATGTCAAGTCGGTTTCATGCCAAGTCCGTTTCATGCCAAGTCCGTTTCAAGCCAAGTCGGTTTCATGTCAAGTCGTTTCATGTCAAGTCGTTTCATGTCAAGTCTGTTTCATGTCAAGTCTGTTTCATGTCAAGTCCGTTTCAAGCCAAGTCTTTGATCTGAAATGCCTATGTGCAGCGGTCACGTGCTTACGTAGACTAGCTCAAGTTAATTCTCACACTTTAATAGTATGTATAGCTCCTAACAGGCTATGTGACTATGAGAAGTTATTACATCAATATGTACGTCAGCATACAGTTTTCCCTATTGCAGCGATTATCACAGTGGCACGCCGACCCCTGCATTAGATTATTAATAGCCTTTCTTGTTCTGTTCTATCGTAGCTTATGCGCATACGGTGCACGAGAACTTTATGGTGCTTTATAATGTTTTTGTGTCTTTTGTGGGGTTTAACAATAACACAGAATAGTATAAGCACAATATGGGATTTGGATCGGTCTCGTCTGACTGATAACTGATCAGTATCAGTGGCGATACCGATACTGAATAATTGGATCGGTGCATCCATAGTCTTCATGCGTGTGTGTGTGTGTGAGTCTCAGAGCGCTCAAGTGTTTGTGTTTCTTCAGGATGCTATCCTGAAGCTGGGGCCGCTGCCGCGGTTGCTGAACGACATTAGCGTGACGCTGAGGAACCCGCAGCTGCACCGTCAGGCTAGTCACCAGCCGCCCGAGCGTCACCTGACCCGGCCCACCTTCAGCCGCCTCGCCACCAACGACTTCCAGAGCCTCATGATGAGAGACCTCAACAGGTGACTGTCTGTCTCAAATTGTGACCCCGGAGCACTAATGAATGCTACTACACACACACTGAAGCGTGTGACGCTCGCGGTGACTTCAGCGTCTGATGAGGACATACATGAACAACATCTGCTCTGAGAGTCACTTCACGAGCATTTTACCGTTTGATTTATCATATCATACACACACAGAACTATTCACGGCAACCCGTCAAAATAAAAGTCTAAACTAGCCTCATATCATATACACACAGAACTATTCACGGCCACCCATCAAAATAAAAGTCTAAACTAGCCTCGTATCATATACACACAGAACTATTCACGGCAACCCGTCAAAATAAAAGTCTAAACTACCTCATATCATATACACACAGAACTATTCACGGCCACCCATCAAAATAAAAGTCTAAACTAGCCTCATATCATATACACACAGAACTATTCACGGCCACCCATCAAAATAAAAGTCTAAACTAGCCTCATATCATATACACGCAGAACTATTCACGGCCATAAAATAAAAGTCTAAACTAGCCTCATATCATATACACACAGAACTATTCACGGCAACCCTCAAAATAAAAGTCAAACTAGCCTCATATCATATACACGCAGAACTATTCACGACAACCCGTCAAAATAAAAGTCTAAACTAGCCTCATATCATATACACACAGAACTATTCACGGCAACCCGTCAAAATAAAAGTCTAAACTAGCCTCATATCATATACACGCAGAACTATTCACGACAACCCGTCAAAATAAAAGTCTAAACTAGCCTCATATCATATACACACAGAACTATTCACGGCAACCCGTCAAAATAAAAGTCTAAACTAGCCTCATATCATATACACGCAGAACTATTCACGGCAACCCGTCAAAATAAAAGTCTAAACTAGCCTCGTATCATATACACGCAGAACTATTCACGGCAACCCGTCAAAATAAAAGTCTAAACTAGCCTCATATCATATACACGCAGAACTATTCACGGCAACCCGTCAAAATAAAAGTCTAAACTAACTACCGGTATTGAACTCAAAGTATCGATATCACTAGCGAACTCAAAATATCGGTATGGAAAATTTTTTAATGATGCCCAGCGCTATAATTAAGCGAAGTGTTCTCATAGGATAAAACATGCAGTCTCATGAATAATTTATTAGACACCGACGCGTCATCGATGTACTACAGTCCTTTGCCACATCACAAATTGTGTTGTGTGTGTGTGTGTGTTTGTGTGTGTGTGTGCAGCTCTATAGACATCTCTCGTCTGCCGTCTCCCACGGCCGGTCTGTCCGGCAGCGGCGTTCTCTCTCATCCTGGAATGGCTGCGTTCTCCGAGCGAGATCTCCGTGGCAACAAAGACGTCTTCTACGTGACCCGCCCACCTCTCGCACGCTCAAGCCCCGCCTACTGCACGAGTAGCTCTGACATCACCGAACCAGACCCCAAGGTACATGCACACACACACATTCACTCGCAAACTCGCACTTGTACTCACACACACTCACTCGCACTTGCACTCACACACACTCACTCGCACTTGCACTCACACACACTCACTCGCACTTGCACTCACACACACACACACTCGCACTTGCACTCACACACACACACACACTCGCACTTGCACTCACACACTCACTCGCAAACTCGCACTTGCACTCACACACACACTCACTCGCACTTGCACTCACACACACACTCACTCGCACTTACACACACACACTCACACTTGCACTCACACACACACACTCACTCGCACTTGCACTCACACACACACACACACACACACTCGCACTTGCACTCACACACACACTCGCACTTACACACACACCACCCACTTGCACTTGCACTCACACACACACTCTTACTCGCACTTGCACTCACACACACACACACTCGCACTTGCACTCACACACTCACTCGCACTTACACACACACACACTCGCACTTGCACTTGCACTCACACACACACTCTTACTCGCACTTGCACTCACACACACACACACACACACACTCGCACTTACACACACTCACTCGCACTTACACACACACACTCGCACTTGCACTCACACACGCACTCGCACTTGCACTCACACACACACACACACACACTCGCACTTGCACTCACACACGCACTCGCACTTGCACTCACACACACTCACTCGCACACTCGCACTTGCACTCACACACACACACACACAGACACACTCTCATACAAACACTCACTCACTCACACACACACTCAAACACACACACAAACACACATACAGACACACTCTCATACATACAAACACTCACTCACACACTTCAACACACACACACACACAGAGAGAGAGAGGTCGGAGGTCGCAGATTGTTTTGCACACACACATAAACTTGTTGTCAACGCTTCCCGTGATTTTTATTACTAAAATAAAAGATAGATACTAGATCGCTACATTATATTCCCCAGCAACGAGGTGATGAAATCTAATTGTTAGCAGAGCGAGACGCGCAGACGCAGCGAGCAGGTACACACAACTGTCCTCTCTCTCTCTCTCTCTCAATCGATCGATAATTAATTATAATTCATGCTATAAATGTGGTCTCACCGCACTATTTCAATTCTGTGTCTGATTTGAAACTGTTAGGATGCTCACGTTAACGAGTAATTTTTACCCAAGTTTTATCATGTCTATAACTTGGCAAATGACCATGGAATAAGCGGGATAATCAACGGCTAACGTGCATTAAAGGATTTACATCAGCTTACATAAATGCTGTGTGCTGAGCTCCAGGAGTGTGTTTCTGGTGTGTGTCTCGTCAGGTTCTCAGTGTGAATAAGAGTGTTTCTATGATGGACCTGCAGGACTCTCGCATCAACAGCGTGTCCAACCTGCACTCGGTGAATGACCTGCTCAACTCGTCCCAGGGCTCTCTGGCCGGCTTCGGGCCGCTGGCCGGGGCTCCTCTGAGGGCCGGAGGGCGTGTCTCGGCCGGCTCCAGCATGTCGGGCGGTTTGCGTCTGAGTCACTCGGGCGGCTTGACCACGGACTCGCTGTCCCAGGCGGCTGCCATGCACGTGCCCCTGTCCTTCCAGAACCCTCTGTTCCACCTGGCGTCCGACGGGCCGCAGTACCACACCCCCCCGCCGCTGCTGCTGCCGCCCGAGCCGGAGAACGGACACGTGCCGTCCTTCGCTCACAGCGGCTTCTCCCGCAGCGAGGATCTGTCGGCGCTGCGTGCACAGAACAGCCTGGTGCAGCCCAACATCGTGCACTCGCACAGCTACAGCGACGACTTCACGCGCCACAACCAGGCCGACTACGCCCGCAGACAGCTGTCGCTGCAGGTGCAGGTGATCCGACGCGCTCGCATCTCACCACAGAACACAGCATTCACCAGTGTCGGGGAAAGTTACTTTTAAAAGTACTGCGTTACAATATTGCGTTACTCCCTAAAAAAAGTAACTAATTACGTTACTTAGTTACTTTTTATGGAAAGTAATACGTTACGTTAATTTCGTGTTACTTTTTAAATATGAGCAGGGCTTGATTGTTTGTTTTTAATACAAGAAGTTATATTTATAGCAAATATAAAAGCCTTTCACACCAAAAAGTGTGATGAATAAACCTCAGACTGAAGGACGAGTAAATCACGTCTGTACAGAAGAACACAGGAGAAGTTCAACACTCTTCAGCAATTAAACAACTATGTTAGTTTATCTAAAGTAATTTGTATTATTAATATGATTGAACTGATCATCAAAGGTCATCAGCGGTTAATAAAATGAGATTAGATATATTTGTGTTGTTTAACATATTTAATTATTGCAGGTTTGCGTCATATTCTGAGTTTGTATTTCACTGTTTTAATTCATTTTGATGAATGCTGAATCTGTTTTTTGTGTGTGTGTGTGATGAATTAATACACATTCATATTTAGTCTAGATTAGATCTACAGTAAGATCATGTTCACACGGCGCACTCAGTCAATACATGGAGAAAAGTAACTCAGATATTTTCTAGTAAATTAAAAAGTAATGCGTTAGGGTTAGGGTTAGGGTTACCCTCTCCGAGACATATTTCTCAATAATCTACTTTATAGAGAGATTATGCACACGCTATGCAAATGTTATGATTTGATCCGCATGGGTTTGAAAATCATATTTCACTGGTTTGGACTCTTCCAGAATTCAATATGAATATTCATAAATCTGTAATGCTGCGTTTTATAACAATAAACCTACAGCTTGAGAAGCAGCAGTCGTCCAGAAGAGAAGAAGCTGCTCTCATTAAGATGATTGTAGATGTGTAATTACTGTTCAGAGCATTAGGATCGTTAGACGAGGGCTTAACGAACTCGTTTTTGTCAAAACCTCAAATTATACAATGTTTCCGCTTCTTTTGCCTGTAGCTCAAAATTAGCCATTCTCACTCATTTTACTCATTATTAAACTTCAAGCTCGTATTTCATTTCAATATCGAGAGGAAAAAAATGACGTTTAATATTTTTTTTTATTAATATTTTGAAAAGTAAAAAAAATATGCTTTTTTGTTTTGCATTGTTATTTTTTTATTTAACATAATAAAAAAATATATTTAATAAATAGGCCGTAAAACACACTTTTCTATAAATGGCTTTATCATGTAAATAATGTATCATATTTTTTTCATCGCTACAGTAATGACAGTTTGGGGTTAAATGTGTTTAAATATCATTCAAATAATGTCATCATAATTGAAAAAAAATTCATAATTTATGGGGTGATTCTGCAAAATCTGGAAATATTAGGGCATCTTTACTCTTACCTCTACTTTAATAAGTCATAAAGATAGAGAAACGCTTTAAGAACTATTCATATTAACATTTAATTTTTAAAATATCAATATGATTATGTATATTAAGTACTGTAACAACCTCATATTGATACATATTTATTGTAAATATTATAATTATAATAATTTATAAGTATATTAACGAATGTTTGTTATGAATACTGTCATCTTTATTATTAATATTTATTATAAATATTAAAATATATATTTAGGATATAATTGGATTAAAATGATAAAAATGATTGTTCCATTGGGTTCTTAATCTTAATAATTCTTAGTGTGTGTGCATGTCTCTTTCTCTGTGTGTGTGTGTGTGTGTGTGTGTGTGTGTGTGTGTGCATGTCTCTTTCTCTCTCTCTGTGTGTGTGTGTGTGTGTGTGTGTGTGTGCATGTCTCTTTCTCTCTCTGTGTGTGTGTGTTTGTGTGTGTGCATGTCTCTTTCTCTCTGTGTGTGTGTGTGTGTGTGTGTCCATGTCTCTCTGTGTGTGTGTGTGTGTGCGTGTGTGCGTGTGTGTGTGTCCATGTCTCTCTGTGTGTGTGCGTGCGTGTGCGTGTGCGTGTGTGTGTGTGTGTGTGTGTGTGTGTGTGTGTGTGTGTGTCTTCAGGAGAATCTCCAGCAGCAGGTTCTGATGGGTATGGCCCCACAGACGTCCACAGGCACGGGGACACCTGCTTCCCTGGCCACGCCCCCCACCACCATGCATCCTGTCCGTCAAGCCTCAATGGCTCCTCCTCCTCAGCGCATGAAGCCTCAGCCCTCCCACCAGCTGTCCGTCAGCTCGGCCGCCAACTCCACGCCGCCCAAGACCCGCCCCCAGAGCGGGAACCTCCTCCAGTCGCCCGATTCCAGCTTCGGGGGGAGGCAGTTGCCGAGGCAACAGCTGTTGGTGAAGGATAGCCCCGCCCCTGGCCTGCCGCATCAGTCCAGCACGGCCTCGGAGAGCCCCGCCCCTCAGGGCGGAGCCAATGAGAGCACAGAAAACACACCGAGCAACCAACCAGCAAAATCTGCACAGCAGAGCAACCAACAGCACCTGCTCAAGCCAACCACGAACAAACAGGTGAACACACCACACACACACACACACACACACACATTCACACACTCACACACACACACACCTCTAATACACACACATGGACACATACTCACGGACACACACACACACACACACACATGCACACACACTCATGAGCACACACACACACTCTAATACACACACATGGACACATACTCACACACACATGCACTCACACACTCACGCGCACACACACTCACGTGCACACACACTAATGCACACACACTCATGAGCACACACACACACACACACTCACACAGTCTGTTGTCACACATTAGATTTGTCGTTAAGCAGACGCTTTTATCCTCAGCACAGGTTTGAGTCTCGTCAGTAATCTGTGTGTTAGTGGGTCCCTTCCTAAACTAGAAGAACTAGTATTGTCAGAGCGCACGAATACTCCTTTACAGCAGACCTGCACCATTCAGAACTGAACCGACAGAGCATTTAAAAACAATCACATGTGAATGTAAGGAAATAAAATGGTTTGAAAATCAAAGACAGTCAAAGAAATGCAGTTGTCTGTATTTTTGTCATGAAACTTTTGTAGATCAGAGTGAAACAGCATTTCCCAGAATGCATCACCTGATTGTAATTTATTTTTATTGTTATTCAGTAAATATGCACTACTGGTCAAAACATACATATTATGATTTTTTTATTTTTAATTATCTCCTGCTCATTAATTTGATGTGAAATAGTGAAACGGCTGTGTGATATGTGTTAAACTGTAATGTATTTCTGTGATCAAAGCTGTATTTTAATCATCATTACTGCAGTCTTCAGAAATCATAATAATATGAAACATTTCTGATTATTACCAATGTTGAAAACGGTCGTGCTGCACAATATTTTTGAACACATCCTCCGTCTTTCATAATGCTGAGAGTAGTGTAAGAGTGCATGTAGTCCCAGATCGTAGTCTGCGGATGCGTTCTCATGTTCTCTCCGTGTCGGTGTGTTTCAGGGCTCAAAGTCTC